>JAQFZJ010000662.1:0-19404 GCA_034695645.1 Folsomia fimetaria
TTTCAACGTCGCCCTGGTTGGAAGGTATCTCTTTCTTCACATTTTGCGAGGACCCTGACCCTGCTCTATTTGTTCTTGCAGATAAGGTCCCTTCATCCTCCTTCTCTTCCAATCCACAATTGTTCCCACTATTCATCTCTATCTAATCCTCTGTACCAGATTTCTGTCCTTTTAGAATATCGCAGTAGCTGTCCACACAGTAGTAATTATTGTGGATAAACCAATTCCGAGTCCAAAGAAGGACAATTTCCAGTTTCAAATGAAGAAATAACTGTTAACGAATAACTTATTCACCCGTTCTTCAATGTCCAAAACTAAATAAATCCAAAACATAAAATGAAGTCTGAGCTGGAATAAGAAACAATCTCGAAGAATGAGTAGAAGCAGAATCGTGTAAATATTCATAATGAATTCATGGACCAGATATGCAAACAATGCAGAAGACAATTCCATCCTCATTTACGGTTGCATCTCTGCTCTAGCATTTGGTGTATGTAATACTGGAATAAAATTGCAAAAGAAAAATTCATGTACATTTTCTTCAGGTTGGACTTGATGCCCAAATTGTTTGCAGGACTGAGGATGCAAGATTTCATTGCGAATTTGCATTATTGGCATCCACACTTGTTCAGTTCAACTCCATTTCTTGCTTGTTATTTTAATTTTTAATTCAGCTTTACAAATTTTGCTATTTTCGTGGTTTATGTGAGATCATCATTACTTGGGACACATGGAAATGTCATTTCTCAATTAATGAATGCGTTAAAAAGCGTTAAAATGTAATAAATATCTTTATTTATTTATTTTATAAAACTCCACAAAATCAGCTTGTTTATTTGCATTCATTTCTTCACGACGAATTTCTGTATTTCTTTTGTAAATTCCCACGCCAATTGAGAAGTGCCACTGCAATACGGGGAAGGTGCCGGCATCCCCGGGCACCTCCCATTATCTCGCTCCATCGACCAAAATGCAATTAACCCGATATTATTCAAATTCGCCCAATCCGCAATCGCTCTAGCATGCCGAACTTCAAAAATGTTCCCATTGAAATTACGACCCACCATCGGAGTCAGACCGAGCATGCTTTTCAACTCGGTGAAGCTTTTTTCCGGCCAAATTTCTCGCATTTGAAGTAATACTGCCATCCCCACGTTGATAACAGATTCGCCGAAATCTTCACTAATTTTGGGATATTCCATGCACATTGCGTTCACAATGTCGACACGAACTCCATTCGCTTTAGCATTGATCAGAACTTCGACGCCGAGTTGTGGCGTTATTCCGTAGTCTTCTCCGGTCACCATGAGCGTGAAGCTGACGGTGATTTCGGGACGAGCGCTTTGCACAATGGCTAAAGCTTTGTTCATCATGTCCACGTTGACGGATGTTTCGATGTCAATGTCGAGATGAGTTGTTCCCACAGTGTCGAGAACGGTGAGATATGCTGCAGCTAAAGTTTCAGAAGTTGTGCAGGAATGTTCAAGGTACGGGCCGAGGGCGCCTCCTGCAAATTAATTAATTAACTACTCGAATTTAATTAAGAAGAAATCTTAACTTAAATTTCTTACCTGTCGCCACAATGATTTCACCGCCCATGTCTATAAGGGCTTTAATAGGGGCAAGGATTTCAGGATCGTCAATAGGGAATGTACCACCCCAAGTTGGGACGCATGGCTCAAATCCACCCAGGGCGAATGCAATATGAAAATTCTTTTGTCCCGTGGCTTCCGAAAAAGCCAACAGAGAAGTCCGATTTTGGAGGAAGGTGTCGTAAAATGGGGCAAATTTGAATGCTACAAAAGATAACCATACATGAATGACTAATTAATAATTAATTACATTTATCTATTTATTTACCGTTCCCACAACCCAATAAAACCCCGAGCAGTGCAAAGACAATGGTGAATTTGTTGCACATTTTTAAAACGACGTGGTAATTATCTGTATTTCTTCTGATAAGTACAAAATTTGACTAACTGAGATTTTTTGTATGATTTTTATACCACAAATCGGAGAATTGATAACATTCCTGATTTATGTGAGTGTGTGGAATTGATAACAGCATGACGTCAAATCAATCGATTGAATTTGATTGATATTGATTGATAACACTGACAAAGAGAGAACAATAATGTGTGCTTATCTATTGATAATCATTTATTGATGATTTAAATCAAATTAATTGAGTCTAAAGAAAATCCTTGTAAAATCGAATCTCTCTTGAGCGACGCCACTACAATATGGCGACACGGTCCCAGAACAGCCTCCATTGTCTCGTTCAATCGACCAAAATCCTACCAGCCCGATATTATTTGCTTTCGACCAGTCTGCAACCTTTCGAGCATTGTCCAATTGGAATGTGTTGCCATTAAAATTTCTTCCGATCATGGGCGTAATCGACATGTTTTTAACTAATTAATTAAATTATAATTAATTAAGTAATAAAATACGCTATTATGTTTGCATGACATACTCCAAGCATCGCTTTCAGTTCAATTTCACTCTTTTCAGGCCAAATTTCCTTCATCTGCCTTAAAACTGAGTTGGCAGTGTTGATAATGCAATCCCCAAAGTCTGCAGTTGTGCATCCAAATTCCATCGTCTTTTTTTAGACATTTTAGTTAGTACTCCTTAAAAAATGATTTGCATATGGGTAAATATTGCTAGATTCTTACCATCGCATTCACCTATTGCAAAAAATTGCAATCAATTTAAACAATTAATAGAATATAAGATTAAGCGAAATTGGTTTTTGTACCGTATCAACCCTGACTCCCGTTCGGACAGCATGATTAAGCACATCCACCCCCAATGAGGGCGTCAATCCGTAATCCTCTCCTTGAATCATTAGGGTAAAACTGACCGTGGTGTTTGGCCTTTCTTGTTGCACCATGCGCAAAGCCTGATTCATAACATCCAGGTTGACCGGAGCTTCTAAATCCACATCCAAGTGATTGGTGCCCACAACGTCAAGAACGATTTTGTACGCTTCAGCCAAATCTGCAGCGGTGGTGCATAAGTGTTCAAGGTAAGGTCCAAGGGCACCTCCTAGTTGTGTAGGAGGTGATTCATTTAATCAATTATTTGCGAATTATTGCGAAATATTATTACCAGTTGCAACAATCATTTCACCACCCAGAGCTTGCACTGCTTTGATGGGATCCATAATTACGGGATCATCAATAGCGAATTCAGCCCCCCACATGGGTTTGCAACCTTCAATCCCACCCAAAGCAAATGCCAAGTGGTAACTATGTTGTCCCGTAAGTCGGGCGATGTCAGCGAGGTTAGACCGATCTCGGAGGAAGGTGTCGTAGTATGGTGCAAATTTTACTGTGTGAAGGTAGAAAATAATGTTATGATAAGCCCAATGTTATGGACAATTATGCATCTTACCCGCACTGACCACACCCAATATGGCGAAAAATATGACAATTTTGGAATTCATGATACTACTTGTTGATAATTTGCATCGAAGGATGTAAATACCAGAATGTAACAAAGATCAATACTTATCGTCGCCCAATTTATCTGCTTATCTGATATAATTATTTGTAGTGCAGTTCAACTCATCTCTTTGATTGGCGTATTTATTATTCAAAGAGTGATTAAAAATCGATCCATTTAGTTTTTAGTCAAATTAATGATCAATCATATGTCATCACGACACCAACACACTGATGAGATGAAAAATAGTAAAGTAAACTATGTTGAATTAGTCAGAAGTTATGCATTTGTTGGGTGCTTGTCCCAGATAAGTCATATATGAACCATGTCTTATCCTAGCATTACTAATAATTTTGTTGTGGTTATCATGAATCTTAATGGTCAATAGTATTCGGATTTGGATAGAAAAAATAAATATAAGGAAATAAATTAGAGAAGTTGACTAGTTTAAGGTGGTATGAAACACGGGTAATTATTTTCAGTAATAATTGCATTTTTAAGAAATTACAAATGCTATATTTAACAATTGATGAGAGAATACAGAAATAAAAGATAATTATATAAAAAATAATAATTGCTTTAATTACAATTTAACAGAAAAACTATTGCTATTAATTATTTCATTCATTTACAAATATTTCTTAACACGCTGATAATATAATAATAAATACAAAGAAATGCTGCAAAATGATTTTTACATATTATTATGATTCAGTATGGAATTGGGTCTCTTAGATGAGCCTGTTTTTTATGCTCATACTTTAAACATTTCCCAAACCAGCTCATCTTTGCACAAAATCTTTCCGGTTTTAGCAGGAAGCATTTGGTTTGGACCACGTTGAAGAATATTTTCCCCACAAAGTTAGACGATCCCGTATTCGTCTGCTTCAAACAGGAACGGAACCTGAAACCAAGACAAGAAGGAAAATGAGACAAATAATAAGAAATTAGAACAAGACGAGAAGAAAGAAAGTGAAGAAAGCTTTCTCTTTTTTTTTGGAGATCAAGATAATTGGATTTGTGCCAGGCCAGCCAGAGACCAGGTTGGTTGGTTGGTTGGTTGGTAAAGTAAAAGTGTCGTCAATTTACTTCTCTGGCAACTTTTACTTTCTCTAAAACTTTCTCTCTTGTTTTGTGTAGAGTGGAGAATGGAGAGAGAGAGGGAGAAAGCAGTCGGTTGGTGGCAACTCTTACATTTTTATGTACTTTCTTACATGAGGATTGGGTTTGAATTGAAGTGATACATGATGTGAGAGTGATGTCTCGATCCTCACTCACATGTGAATGTGTGGGTGAGAAAAAGAGCATGAAAGTAAAGAAAGAAAGCTGCAGGGAAGAAAGTTGTTGAGGAGAAAGAAGAAAAAATCTCTCTTTGAAAAGTAATTGACACATTATTACACCAATTTGTCCAGTCTAGTTGTTCAATTCAGTTCAGGAAAAAAGAGAGAAACTGGAAAAGAAAAGTCTTGCTTGACTTTTGAGAGAAAAAGAAAGGGGTAGGTTATATTGATAAGCATTAAGATAAGGTGATGTGAAGGGACAATTTATTGATTGATTGATCATTCTTTATTATTGCTTATCAATGCTGATGATGATTACCTTACCTTACCCAACAATAACAAAAAAAACTAGTAAAAGTTATGATTTTGACTACTTTTTACCTCTCGTCACAAGTGCAATGATTAATTGTGTACATTCTCCAATTGAAGAGGTTGAACTTTTCTTGGAATGCTTCAATATAAAAGGGACAGCCCAAATCGTGGTAGCGACAACAGTTATCTGTTCCTGTGAGACCGCCTAATTGTGTCATTTCTGTGGCAGAATAGCCACGCCCACACCATTGAGTACCGGGCAGTTGGAGGGGGCTGACCAGGTCGCGTTTCCAGCGGGTGGTGGTGGTCATATTTCTGTGCCCGTGTGTATTAAATTACATGATGATAAACCTCAACAACAGCCTATCAATGATAATGCAGAACAACAATATGCGACAACAATGCACAAACAACAATTTAAAAAAGCAATATATAATTAGGATACTTTGTTGGTGAGGCAATAATCAATTAATTAATAATCAATCAATCAATCAATCAATGCAAAATAGTGGAGAAAGTAAGAGAAAGAAACAAAGTGGGTGCGTGTTAATAAATTAAATAAAATTAAATAATTAATAAAAAGTAAAACCTTTCATCACAGGTACAATGACTAATAGTGTGCATTCTGTAGTTGAACATTTCATATTTGGAACTCATCGCATCGATAAGATAAGGACACCCATCTAATAAACACAACATAATAACAAAATTTTTAAAAATGTGCAAAAAAAATCGCGAAAAAACGTGCAAAATAAATGTACCATGTTCCCTACAACATCGATCCGTACCGACATGAGCCCCCATGGATTCATACTTATCTGCAAGTGAGCCATCCCCACACCATAAAGTACCCGGCATAATTCCCACGCGAAACGCTTCCCTCCGATTTCTTTGGCTCCTAACGTTTTCATATTAATCAAATATAAACAAACAAATGGTAGACACAAACAAAACAAAAAATTCAGGCAAGCGGGAAATTCAAAATTTACAATTGAAAAAACATTCTTCTTCATTCCAGAGAGAGTGGGGTTAAAGATTTGATGCAAAAAACAAAAATTCGCATGCAATATGTGGCGTGGCGCAAACGTACCTGTCAGAAGATAAGGAAGCAGAATCGTCATGCTTATCATTTGCTGCTGCGGCTTTCGCTTTGGCAACCTGTTTCATTCTTTTATGTAATCTTTTGCACTGCTTTTGTTGGGCACGGAGATCAAATGCTTTCTTCAAAGAGGGCGAAATTTCCTCATCTTTGCTAAATATGCGGACTGTAACGTTGCGAAATTCGTCCATGCTGCAAAAAATCAATTAAATAAGGAAATACATACGGAAGGACGAAGGAAGTGAATAGATAGATACCCTTGATCCAGGGTCAGAGAATCCACATCCGATGATGATGACGTCATAATCACGTTGTCATCGTCTTCGTCACCATTATCGTCACCCTCATCATCTTGGTCATCTTCATGATGATGCGGTGGTGATGTTGGCACGTTGAGATGGAGAAGTCCCGAGTTGCGTAAATCATTCAAGAATTGCGTGCGAAATTGGTTCGCCGTTTTAAAATCATGGATAACTTCGCATTCCACTAATTTCCTATGTTTAAATCCAGACTCGCTTTGATAATTGAGTTTGTAGATGAGTTGCAAAAAACGGGGACCTTCCCCAACTTGACGCAGCATTAGACCTCGTCTGAAAAAATAGAGAGAAGATTTTGCAATTTATTTATTTAACAAAAATTGCATGCAAGCAATGCATGGAATTCCTTCCTCATGTGTGCGAATTATGGGAAATTGCAAGCATGCAAAATAATGGTAATGCAGCGTCATTCATTGGTGGGAAACCCTATGGCATGATTAGGATCATTGCAATGCCGGCCGGCAAACTAAAATTGCAAGTTGGTTCACTTCATTATTATAACAATTGCAATTTTTGTCTATTACAATACAATGTGTATACTACTACCACCACCACCATTTTACCACCATCATTATCATGACCATCTCCTCATGGCATCGTACGATGCATCAACAAACCAATCGGATGCATGGACCAACAATTGCAATTAATAAGTTGGAATTCCACTCCAATTCAATAATGATGACTTGGTTGGTTGGTTCCTTTTTGTTTGTGATGAATGAATTCGCACCAATATAATATTCTTTTTTTGAAACTAGAAGCTTAAATTAAACCCACACACTGATTTTACTCATTCATTCATGTAGTCACGTAGTCTCTTTTTTGAATCATCATGAATGACATAATAATTACAGATATGAATTCCGTTCCTCTTTTTTTAGCAAGTTGATTTTAAGCGTGTACAGTTTTTAGATGTCGATTTCAAAACAGAACGCACACACACACACATAATCTGCAGTTTATGTACACTATTCCTGACACGAATATGCATAAAAAATAAAATTATACGCATTTTGTTTTTGGGGATAAAATTCCATCATAAATAATAATGTGATACTGGTGAAATGGAATGTTCTAGATTTTCTGCATAATATTTTCTGCAAAAAGAAGAAGGAACAACAGGATTCTCAAGTTGCCTCTAAATTATGTCCTATCTCAATAATATTTACGTCATGTTAAATAGTTAAGAAGGGCAAATCTATTATCAACATTCTAACCAATTGATCTTGATTTTGTACATAGATACATAATATTATTGACGGACTTTGCTGCCTTCATATAGTTTCTTGCAAAAAAAAATTAAATTCACGAAAAATTGCGAATTAAAGTCAAATTAATTAAAAGTAAGTTTGTCGTACCTGACTCCTTTTTCATGAAGGTCGGCCTGTGTGACAAAAGTCTCACGGACGATAACATTTCCAAATCTCATGCGGACTTCTTGTTCTCCGTCGGGGAGGAGGGCAGTTGCGACATAGTTTGTGGGTGTGGTGGGTGTGGTGGATTCATCAGATTTTGTGAGACCACAAAATACAGCGAGAAGAATTGTACATTTTATTAACATTCTTCTAATTATTATTATTATTATGAATTGTCCGCAAAACTTTATCGCTAAAATATGGAACTTTACATAAATTTATACTGTTCTTGGAACGTTGTTTGTTTGCTTATTTATTTATTTAGTTATTTATGTAGAACACTATTATGCAACCTATACAATGCGTGGTGTGTGGGTGCTTGATTTGATACTGATTCCGGCCTAGTATGATCTGACGAAGATATGTAATAGTTTTATTAGTCTGTCTTGATCGTGAACGTTTCCGTAGTGATTTTGTTCAATGATGCAATTATGCAATTTCCTCTCACAAGTATCTGTAATCTTGATTATTAAATATTATTATTATTATTTGAAAGTGTGATATGTTAAGTATTGTATGGATTCGGTATGCGATGCGGAAGAGAGGTTGTAGTTTGTAATACTAAATTAAATAAATAGTTGGTTATGTCCTTAGTTTAAAAGTGTGGGTGTGGTGTGGGTGGATTGAAAAGTAAAGAACAACGTGGTATTTGTTTGGTTTAAGAATAATAAGAATAAGGGAGAAAATGTATAGTTGAGATGAGATGAGACTCTAACTGCGCCCAACCTGATTCAAGCAGAGAGAAAGAGAGACTGGTTGCAAAGGACGGAAAGACAGCGTTGTTATATATACGAATATTATTTCATCCCATGCACGATGGATGGGGAACGGTTTGGTTACATTTCATTTCTGTACTAGAAAAAGTTAAAGAAGGAGTTAAAGTTACTTGTGTTCTTTTGTACAGTGTTCTGTTCTGTTCTGCTTCTGTTTCTGCTTTTTCTGGGGATGATGATGATGATGATGATGAATGACAGCAAAATCTGGTAGATCTGGATGGATCTGCTGAAAGAAAGGGAAGATGAAGAGATGAAGATCGACACTTGAGAAGTAAAGTTTTGTGGGTTCAGTTGAGAGAGACTCTGCTTTTTCCAGTCCGTTTTATTATGTATTAGCTAAGCTTAACTTTGTGTCATTACTATTACTATTATTTTTTTATAATAGAGAATACAGAGTATAAAAAGTCATGGAATGGAGTGAAATACAGATATTATGCATGTATTATTATTACGACAACTGAAATAACTGTGGGGTGAATTTAGTGGTAATGGTAGTTGTAATAGGATGTAAAAATGGTAGCAATGCTCATATTTAAACAAAAATGCTATAAGAACGTACGTTAATAACGCTTTGGTTGTGTGGGTGTGTATGTCAGCATATGTCAATGTCATAAATAGAGCAGGACATGACCAGGACCAGACCAGACTACTTGTTTACTGTTGATGAGGCAGGCAGGCAATTAGTTATTTTTTTTAATAAAGTGACCAATAACACAAGCACAGTCAACAGTGTATGCAGTTGTAGTGGAAAGTTTACCAAAATTGGTAGAGAAATTTTTAAAATGTATCTTTTTTATGAATAAAATGAGTGCGAATTTTTGTATATATATATTTTTATTGTATTTTCCTTCGCCAATTTCTCATCTTATATAATCGTCATAATCATCAAGATCAAAACTTTATATGGCATATGTAGCATACACATAGCTTGCACTTTTGAATATATATTTAGATAGTATTTTTCGATCTGATCTGATAATAACAATAATAATAATAATAATTTTCTTCTTCTTTTCTGATTGATTTTGATTGATTGATTGATTAATTAACTAATTAACTAATTATTGATTTTTTTATGCAATAGACTGACTCAATGGTACAAAATAAAGCTAACATTAAAGCGACCTTTTACCGAGTGGTCATAAGAGAAAGAGAGAGAGAGAGAAAGAGAGAGACGAATTGTTATTAGTTAATTTAATTACATATATTTTATGTTATTGTTGATTCATTGCAAATAAATAAATAATGGCAATTAATTAATTGTATCATATTATATTATATTTATATTTAACTAAATAATTTTGAACTAATTCTAAAAATCAGCTACTAATAATTAATCTAGTTCATGAATTCACAATTAAGAATGTTTCCGAATTGTAATAATTAATTTGTCAATGCAAAAAAAAAGATGTTATTAATTTTATGCATGATTTAATTGGTATAATTAACTAATTACTAATTAATCTATATATAATATATTTACCTTTTTAATTAATTTCTGGTTTTCTGTTTCCTACATTTAATAAACATCTCGATCTCGCTCGATTGTACTTTTTCCATAATGCGGTTTGTAATTAATTGTAGATTTCTACTAGATATTATCAATAATAAATTACCAGATGTAATTAATTTACTCCTTTTAGCACCAGATTATAGCAACATACATTACTAACATACATTACGTAACTAATTATATAAGTAATTAATTAACTATTCTATAAATGTAACAAGTTTCTAAAATTTTCTAAAATTCACTTCCAGATTGCGTTTACAAAAATCTACATGGAAATCTGTATGCAATTCTGGAGATGTCTACAATTCTATGATTTGCATAAGATAAAGTGATTTAAATCGTGGCCAGGGTGAGAAGCACTTGTTGTTCCGGTTCCCTATACTAGTTTTTAGGCTTAATATTACTTACTTAATTATTAAGTTTCTAATTATTTTATAATAATAGTAATCGATTACATTTCTTAGATTAATTACTATCAGCAAACTAATGTATGCAATACTATAATTTAAGTATTCTCTGCGCTGGATTGGATCGATCTGGAATAGAATGAAATAAATTTGCGAATTTTTTGCAACTTTGCAACAACATATATTGACGCTTCAAATTTGCACATAGTGGGTGTGGCGGTAGTTAGTAATATGAGGCGGAACGAGGAAGCTTATTTTCAAGGCATAATTATATAATATTCGCACAATATTAAAATTTACTAATTAAGAACTAACTAATTTTTAACGATGTGCCCGCACGCTTAATTCCCTTCTTAGAGAAAAATCTGGAATATTTTATTTTAATTGCCGTTATTTAAACTGGATATCATTGCATTCATTCACATAAGTAACCACCATCAAATCTAATTTTGGGAAGGAAAAGTTATTTGGTCGGACTGAATTAGTTTGTAATAATTTGCAATTTATCATTATCATTATTATAATTATAATAATAATTACAATTAATTCGCAATTAACGGTCTATACAAAATGACAAGCTCTCTCACACAACGAACATTTTTGCATATATGCGCAGATAATTTCGCGAAAATAAAATAAAACAAACGAAAGAAGGAAAAAAATTGTTGAATAATAAGCGTGAATTTTTATTTTATTAAGATGAACGACAAAAAAACTTACAATAAAGTAGGAGTAAAAATAATAATTAATAATAATAAGAAGAAGAATTGATGACGATTATATTAAAACGGGAGAAAAAAACTCGGTACAAATTTTACTTATTACACATTTTCCTTAAATATTTAATTGACTCAATAATCAATAATCAATAATAACGGGTCAATATATGTATATTCGAGCGCCTGGTAAAAAAAGTAAGATTATTATCACTATTACTATTAACATTATAATTATAAAACAACCAGTTTGAATGAATTATAATTAAATTAAATAGCCGACACACAAACCATGCATTCATTTCATATTATCCAATCCATGCAAACGGTGTAAGTTTTGTTAATTAATTAATTAATTAGTCAGTTATTAATTAATAATTAATCATAAACAAAGAGAAATTCCGTGATTTTAGACAGCTTAAAATTTCTAATATTAAAATTAAAATTATCATGTAAAATTAATAAAATTATTATTTCCCGTTAATTAAAATTAAAACGTTTTTTTCCGATATAGTGTTATTTTCGACATACACGGGTTATTTAATTTGTTTTTTGCGATACTGCGAGCACGAGGACGAGGGGTAATGTTGTGGCGTCGTCACTTGTACGATACGTGACGACCACGCGACGAGATTAAAAGGTTCGACATATTTTCTTGCTTTCTTTCTTTCAGACATTTTGTATCACAGAACAGAGTGGGTTGCTTTTTCTCACAGGAGGATGAGGATTATTATTATTATTACATTAACATTATTATTACATTATTAACTTTATTTTAGATGTAATTGCTATCCTTACATTTTTGGCTGGCATGCGATACGTTCTTATCTTACATTTTTTAAGGAATTTGTGGCCGGTAACTGCGAGCACCATAAAATAGGAGGAGGAGGAGAAAAAGAAACATGCACTTTTGTTCTGTTCTAATATCCATCCAACCCTGAATTTGCGTTGTTATTTTTTTTGCACAAAATATTATTTTAGCCAAGCCAGTAAAAATTAGCGACATATTTAAATACCACCAATAATTTTCTTTGTACAAGGGCACACACGAGTTTAACGTAGTTTTAGATTTGAAAAAAATGCAACAAAAAACATGGTTAAATAATATTAATAATAAATAAATTATATTAATTATTAATTTAACTGCAATCCGCATGCAGAATAATAATAATTATTTCTTGAGATGTACAACAATGAGATATTTAGAGGTGTGTTAAATATATACCATATCGAATCGTTTAAACATGCACACATTACATACATACATTCTTTCTTTCTTTTCGTTCAGAAATAACACATTCGCCAGCGATTTATATAAGTCTAAATTACTAACCTTATAAATATTGATTGATTGATTAACAAGTTGTATTTTTCAATAGATGGATTCAAACACCAAACAACAACGGCAACAATAGTAATAATTATAATTATAAGGATTTACGTATAAACAAGCTGTATTGTATTGTATGTATATGTGGAAATGCAGTAGCACGTTTGTTCCTTTCATTCTGAAATAATGTTCATCACTTAATTCACAAAGTTTCTGGTCACCATCAATCAGCGCAGAGTTGTGTTTGTTGGTGTTACTTCTACTTTTTACTCCTGATAAAGAGTCACAGAGAGGTTTGTTTCTTTGTATTTACGTAAATGAGCACGAGCCAATAATTAGTTAATGTTGGTTGTTTGGGTAGTGTGTTGTGTTGAAGAGATCGATTGTATCTGTAGTGGATTGATTGGATTTTTTTTTGGACTGGACAGAAGTTTGTAACATATTTATATATAATAGTTTCTTGAGTTATAGATTTAGTTCAATTGTTGAGACGCCAGGGTCACCGTCGATTTTGTAGGGGCCAAACACTTCCCCACATGAAAGAGAAGAGGCGACGACAGAGCGTGAATGTTGTGCGGATGGAGGGGCACCCCCCACCACCACGACCATCACCACCACCATCTAAAATTGCGGGAACTTGGACAATGTTGATCATCATGAGATCTTCAGGCCCCCCTCCACCATCAAGTAGTAGCTGTTGTTGGTATGGAATGACCCAAGGATCGTAGGAGAGGTCAGGACCATCATCACTGCCGAGGGTGGAAATAGGGCGATTGACGGTGTAGTTGGAGGGGGTAGGAATGGCAACCCTGGCGGCCCTGTCTCAATCCCATTGATTCTCTTTGACCATGTGGGCTAATTCGATGATGTATTTTCCTTCTTTGTACTTTTGACTAGATTCAAAGGCATGCTCCTGCCGAACGGAAGGAAAGGGAATTGTTTACATTTAAAAATTAATACGTAATAGATGGGTGTAAACAAACATACATATTTCCAACCAAGTGTGGTACGACAGCATTCACAATAGATATCAGCAACGGCATGAAGTCCGGTGAGGAGGACGCGTTCCTCGGCTGGACCACAACCCACGTTTACCCTAAATACAGAAGACAGATATAACAAATGATTAATATGCGCAATTTCAATTCAATTTCTTATCAAGGTATTATTATTGTAAACTTACACAGAATTGAAGAGATACGCCCTTCCCTGGCTTCCTTGAAATGACTGCAAAAAAATACAAAATAAATAGATTATAGGATTGATATTTCTTTAAAAGGGCCAATTATTATTATTATTTTCTTTCAAGTGGAATGGAATTGAAATGGATTACAGAGAAAGTTGTCATCATTTATTTATTTATGCATGAATACACAGAAAAGAACTCGGAGAGGGAGAAAGTGAAAGCTGCTCATTTCTTGGTATTATTCATCATTCTTCTTATTATTCATTTCTTTCTCTCTCTATCAGTAAATATTGGAGTGATTGTGAGTGTCATCTCCAACTCTCTCTCTCTCTTAAAGGTAAAGTAGTGACTGAGTGAGTGAGTGAGTTGACCCATTTAAGCATTAGTAATAATGTTGTTGAGAGAGAAAGCAAGCTCTCATCATATTTGAATTGGATAGAAAGGAAGGAATTCTACTCATTTCTTCTTCCTCTCTGGTAGAGTGGAAGTAGGGTGGATTGGATTGGATAAATAATAATAATAATAATAATAATGGGAATAGAAGAGAGAGAAAGTAAAGTAAAGTAGGAGTGGAGGCATTTAAGCCATAACATCATCATCAAAACGTTTCTTTCCATGTGACTCAAGCTTAACCAGAAGAAGAAGAGGGTCCTTATAACAACAACACTGCGGCTTACTTTCTGTGTAAAAGAAAGCAAGATGAAAATAATCGATCGCCCTTGAAACTAGTTGAAGGAGGGAGCAAGCAGGGATAATACAAACACACCAACCAACCACCATTCAACATCCGTTGTACTTTTCATGCTTTTAGAAGAATGTTTTCATATGTATGTAACTATATGCTTTCTCTTCTATACGGAACAAGTGGACTTATATACTTACTTACTTACTCACTCACTCACTCACTAAGCAAATAATACCATTCTCCTTCAAGTCAAGTATATAAGCTTAACAAACCAACCAAACTTTCTCTCCGTTTGGTTGGTTGGTTCATTCGTTTGGCAGAGTAGAGTGGGTCGGTAGGTTGGTTGTTAGGGTCATATCATATCAACCAAACCAAACCAAACCACAGAACAGAACAGAAAAGTGGACCAAAAACCAAACTGCGAAATTCCATTGCACTCCTCATATCATTCAGTGAAGTCCAATTGAGAGAGATAGAGATAGAAGAAGAGGAAGAGAAAGTTATATATATATATATAATTCTTCTATTGTTTGGATTGGATGAAGAAACGCAACGTAATAATTTCCCCTCTGCTCTGTTCCACTTTTTTCTTCTTGCACTATTTTATGACTTTCTCCTTCAAAAAGTGCGCAAGTAAATGAATATCTTCTTTATTTTTTACCTTGGAAATGAGCTCATCATGATTGGCGAGGTGAGCCCTGCAGTGGACACAGGAGTAGAAACGGTGACAATTGGCCAAATAAGCTTGGAAAGTTTTGACCATGATGCCATTCGTGGTGAAAGCGGGGTGAGGAGGGTTGTGGGTGTGGGGCTGTTGTTGCTCACCCGTCGAAGGGTGGCGAATTCGACCTACTGCCGCCATGTAGCTCTAGAAATAAATAACAAGAATTAATAAAATTATATTCAAATTGAATTAGGAGGCTAGACTTTTTAGGAGTGGTTTTGGCTACGTTTTTGACTTGTCAACCTTGATTTTAGAAATGCAAAGATACCACCATCCCATACCACAAACACTCTTCATCTTGAGTATGCATAACATACCAACCATTTTACTTTAATATAATTCTGTCTTGTCTGACTGAGCCAATAAATGTCAAAGAGTCTCTCAGACAGAATAAACAGAACAGAACAGAATTTCTACATCATAACAATATTATTACATTACATTGGTCTTATTTCAACTTATGTCATGTCAAGTCAAGGTTGGTTGTTTTAGACAGAAATTGACAGGTATATATGCATACATTATATATGCACACATTACAATCCAATCTGCATATCTTCTTACCGATTTGTTTCGCACTGGATCAAGCCAGTGCGTTCAGACAAGGTAAATAATTCCTTCCTTCCTTAGTGAAGAAGAAGAAGATGATGATGGCGATATGATAATGATGCTGGCGTGACGATGATGTCGCAATTCTGATTTTGTCGCCACATTCGCCAAAGAATTCAATCCAATCTGAAATTCAGTGTGACTGGATTTTTGGTGGTGGTGGTGGTGATCTTCTTCTTCTTCAGTCACAATAACCTTTCCTTTTTTGTAACCTGGACAAGAAAATAGAAATTAATTAATTAATTAAGTATAATGGATCTATTTAATTAATTGCACTACTGGAGTGGAATGGACTGGACTTCTGGGAAATGAAAAAGAAAAGCTTTTTGATGTCATTCTTCTTCTTCTTCTTATTTTTTTTGCCAAGAAATAATTAAATCATGATTGAAAAGAAAAAGAAAAGTCAAGCTCAAGGTTTTCTAATGAAATTCGTGTCTCATAGATAAGTAAGATGTTTCTTCTTATTCTTAACGAGGTATGTTTGTTTGGCTTCTTTCTCTCCCTCCGTGAAAATCAAATGATGCTAATATTAACGTCGCATATGTACATGAACACGTTTCGCAATATACTTATCTTGTGAAGTAAAGTAAAGTAAAAAAAAAGAGCAGAGAAGCAAAGCAAAGCAAAGCAAACTACTTCAGTTTTTTGGAGCAGTTTAAAAATCACGTAAAAATGAAGCTACTAGAACTTGATCTTGTCTTTTTCCTTCAAAATAAATCCGCGACAAAACCCACCATGAATTCAAGAACAGGAAAGAAATGAATATAAAAGGGACAAACAAAATACAAGGACAAAGAAAGGAAGATTTGATTTCTTTTTAAAATCATGATTAAATTTTCCAGGAAAAGAAGGAGAATTAGATTAGAATTACATTCTTTTTATTTTGTTGTGTAACTAAATATAATCTTCTTAGTATTAATATTGAGAATTGAGACGTATCTACTTAATATTTAAATAATAAAAAAGCGAACAAAATGCCATTTCTACATACATATTCTTCCTTGAATTATATAACAATCTTCTCTCCAAAATCCAATAAATAAATAAATAAATATTCGGAATAAAAGAAATCCAATCTGTTTCTTTTTTCTTCAATTGCACAAGGGAGAAAAGATGAGGTGAGTGAATTGAAGGACGACGACGTCAACGCTTTAACGCTATAACTTCAAACGAAAAGAAATAGCAGTCACGTCAGTGAATGAAATTGACTTATTTGCATTTCAATGTTTTATACATGGATGGAATAAATATGCCATCAAGTTTAAAAACAGTGCGGTGCAATATTGTGTGGATGAACTTTTTTGTGGTTTGGTTTTGGTTTCTTCTTGGAGAACTTTTCTACGCCATACTTAACTAACTATAAGAAACAAACAAACTATCTATAAATGTATTTCTATAACTGGTTGGTTGGTTGGTTGTGAAGTAAGTGGAGGCATTAAAAAGCAGTTTATTTTTAGAAGACTAGAAGCAGCAGCATACGCAATTTAGTAAGTAAGAGAAAGGATATGGATGAATATAATGATTTGCACGTAGCAAAATAAGGACTAAAGTCGAAAGTAGAGACGTTTTGTTATGCACATTATATTTAGTGTATGTATGCACGTGTAATGTACTCGATATATTTACACATATATTTTCTGTACAGTTTAGAGCATAATATGCAATATGGATGGATGGATTAGATGAAGTTTTAAACGTGTCAAAAAACTAAAACTTTTAGAGGAAGTGGAAGAAGGTAAATAGTAAGTAAAGTAAAGTAATATTGTGTAAAACAAATAAAAAGCATCATGATGATAAAATGCACACCAGAAAGAAGATGAGGATGAACTAAAGAGAGGAGCGGGTTGGATTTGTTGGATAGGTGAACAAACTGTATAAAACTTTAACCATTAACTTTAACCTTATTTATTTATGCCCTGGTTGTTGTAGTAGTTTATTAGCAATCAATTTTAAAACGACGACATTGAACTTAACCTCACTCCTTTTGTGTTCTGCATGGGAAAAATGCATGCATCTTTAATTGATGGTTTTTGGTAAAAGAAAAAGAATGTTATAATAACTAACAGTGCCATGTTTAAAATTCAAGTTTAATTGGAAAAAAGTTATACTCTACTCTAAATAATAGTATATATCATATTAAATTTAAATGGAATTGAAGCCAATTTAACTGAACTGAACTCACAAAACTATTTCCGGAGTGGGCAGTGGAATGGAATGATTTTAACCAGAATACAAAAAAATTTCTGCATGTGCTGTTTTATTGTCACCGCAATTTCTAATGATTCTTGCATTTGATTCTTGCATTGCATCACATTACAATTTATTATTATTATTATTATTATTATTATTTGTGCTGCAGAAGAGTGCAGTTGATTGTATATTGTATTGTACATCGCACATGCAGTGGCTTATACAATATACAACAAGCATGACGACGGCCATCATGCAATGCAATCTAACATGCATATTACATGACAGTTCAGTATATATGATTTAAGTAAGGTCACCGAACTGCTGTGCTGTTCTTTTAGTTGCATGATGATGATGATGATGATGAATGATTACAATGAGATGCAGTTAGGTTCGCAAGCAAAGTATTATATACCTATACATATACAGATAAGTACTTGAGTAAAGAAAGGAAGGAAGGAAAAAGAAGAGGGTATTAAATAAAAGATAGCAAAGTTTTTTAGCTGATGGTTTTTACCATCAGCATCATCATCATCCACACCAACATGCAACAACCAAGCCAACAACGCTGTTGAAAGATAACTTTTTTAATGCTGCAACTATAAACATATGCTAAAAACCAAACCACGAATGAATATCACACGGGTTGGGCATAGCCAAACAAACCAACCAAACTGCGAAACAAACTCCGTCTTATTTCCCTTTGCAAAATGCAGAACAGTCATGAGAGATTATTAGAATAGTTCAGTTTGTTGAGTTCATGTTCATGTTCATGATCGGAAGGATGCGCTAATATGTACTTGCCCACCATATCATCAACTAATGCGAAATAATAATAAAAATAATACGAGTTCTGTATTCGATCTGTATTTACAACAAATGCATAAAGTAAAATAAAGTATAACCACCTCCACTTCCATTCCACTCAATTCAACAAAGTACACATGCAGAAAAAAAGTAAAGCATAATAAG
This sequence comes from Folsomia fimetaria, assembly GCA_034695645.1. Classification (NCBI taxonomy): domain Eukaryota; kingdom Metazoa; phylum Arthropoda; class Collembola; order Entomobryomorpha; family Isotomidae; genus Folsomia; species Folsomia fimetaria. Next base: position 18,982 of record JAQFZJ010000662.1, read on the forward strand.
GAATTTGTAATTTATAACCAATATAATACAAATAATATATATGTATAAGATAATGCATTGCATATTAAGAAAATATAGTAATAATAATAATTGTTGTAAGCTGCAGCAACATCAGGTATTAATATTGGATTGCATAATGATTCATGAATTGCTAAATATGCATATGATCTTGACATTGTATTATGTACAACATTATTATTATTGCGTTGTACCCAATTCAACCTCCACTGCTCGATTCCTGTATATATATTAATCCTATGTATTTAATTCTAATAATAAGCATAAGCCTGCTTTGCCCCGCTTTGCTTTAATCTTCTTAATCTAAATCCAGAATAAGAAGTGTAGCAATAAACCGTTACAAAACAAATGTAAATAAGGGGCGAAACAAAGTGTCCGTCCGTAGAATCACACCGCCATGATTCC
>JAQFZJ010000663.1:0-19388 GCA_034695645.1 Folsomia fimetaria
AACCGTGTTATCTAACCACGTCCTCAAATTCTTTCCGCAAAGTTCCATCGTCAAACACATGGTTTTTATACTGCCGAATCTTTTCGCTTTATGTTTATAACTTCCTAGACAGTAAAGTTTGGGATCGAGGTTCATCAGTTCATTGATTTCAGAAGAGTTATAATCAATTATTGAGAATTGAACAACTTTGACTAGATTTTTATGACATCTTCCCTCCATCAGGGTGAACTCTTTTAATCTGCTTTGTTATTTCTTCTTCTTCCGCACCAATATCATCGTAAAATGATAGTTTTGTGGCGTAAAATTGGGTACTAGTTTTTTCCAGGGTTGTTTTAAACACATAACCAAATCCACCACACCCTAAGTATTGAAGAATATTTTTATGTGAAAATTTATTCGTTTCCATTTTAGCTTCGGATTATGTAAGTATGAAGAATATATTCGGTTGCAATATGGCGAAACTGAAATGGGGTTGGGATCTGTTGGAATTTGGTGAGGACGTGGCTGAAAATGATAAACGGTTATCAGCCTGCGAATGAATCATACCTTATCTCAGTACATGATATTGCTCTTCTCACAATCAATTCGTTCATGGTTGTATTTTATATTGTGTTGAGACACCAACATAACGGTGTGATGTATGGCAAATAACTTTTCTGCTGGATAAACTACAATATAATAGAATTTTGGTTATTGTCTTTCCGCTGGATGCTACATGAGTTGCTTTGTATAATGACAAGAAAGAATGGGATTATTTTCAGCTTAGTAATTAATATATCTATATTTTAAAGATAATTACAAATTGAGCAGTGTTTCGTTTCATGTGCACATTGCATTATTATTATTTCATATGTGCTAAATAGGAACATTGCAAATACAGCGTAACTAAGTAGTTTTGAAATCGTAATATTTTGATGGAAACAAAAAATAGCAATCGCAGTCAGTACCCACTTTAGTGGTCAAGTGCATTGTACGAGTGAGCAGATGAAAGTTGTGAACAATGAAAACAATTGAGCCTATAATAATATATGTAATAATAATAATTGTGTTTGTCTTCCGTACACAAACAATAACAATAAAACAATAACACCAACCACCGTTCAACAAAATTCTTCCTGTTATGACAACCCCGATTTAGCCATTGATGAATCGAGTTCAATAGGATTTAATCAGTTTCTACATTACTGCACACTAAAAAACCTGGCAGGATGAAGCTCTTATTACTACTTTGGCTTTGCAACCTTTTGTTTACCCATTTTTTGGAAATTGATGCAGGTAGGTATTACTTTTGCATAGCATTTGAATCAACTTAAATCCATTTATATATATGTACATCTCTCTTACAAGGTGCAGCGAAACCGTCAAAATGTGCACCCACAAAATGTCAAAGCCAAGCTGCTCCGAGTTGTCCTAAAGGTGAGTTATTGCTTACACATTTGACCTTTCATAGTTGACCCTTCACATTTGACATGATATTACATATAACATGCAGGGAAAGAGGTACTAGGTTACACTTACGGAACTTGTCCTGATAACCAAGTCGTTCTCCAGTGCTGTGAACCTAGTTTGACGGCTGGTGACGCAGGCGCTACCGCAGAAGAACCATCTGAAGATGTCCTGCGCGCGGAAGATGCCACGGTCGGGCCACTCATAAAAGAAATGAATGACCGTTCCCTGAAGCCGTATGTCATGACTCCAGAAGACAGTAAGTTTTTTCTCATACGATATGAAACAGCTGCGCAACCATTTCATAATCCGTGCCTTATTTATTTTTCAGAGGCGTTCATGAATCTGACTATGGCCGAGAGAGAGAAAGTCACCAAAACTGCTATAGGTAATTAGTACGCTTTTTAGTTTCTCAAATTAGCACGCACTAACTAACCCCATTCCGACAGTCACCATGGTTGAAGCCCCGAACAAAGGTCGGGGGGTTGTTGGTGATGTGGGGTCTATTGTGGAAGGTGCTGTAAGTGTGGGGGGCATGGTCAGCAAGGTGGGCGACACAGCTGTTGGGTTATTATCCGGGCTTGTTAACGCGGCCAAATTGGGTGTAGAAATTGCCCTAGAGATTGAACGATTCATCGAGAAAATGGAAGAGCGAGCGGGTTTCCTGAAAGCCATACTGTACGAAGTCTTATGGCAGACGCAGGAGCTTTGCAACGTCATTGTCTTCAATTTGAACAAGAAACATGAAATGAAATTGAAGGGAATTATTTACTATGCGCGATACCACTTTAGGAAGGCCTGGTTTGGCGTTTGGGTTTGTGAAGGGGGGTCTTTCAAAAACAAGGCTTTGTTGAAGGGCGACAAGTGGGGGTTTGCTGGATCATATGATGTTTCAGGTTTGCTGAAGGACACTGTAACCTTCAACCATAGACCTTGCTACAAAGCTCCACCAAATCAGACCGAAATATATATCAATCCTGAAGCCGGAAACTGAAGTCGTGATTGTGAATCATAATAAAAGATTTAAAATATAAAATGTTCAAATCTTTTCGTATACATCCAAAAGTCGGCAAATTATTGGTTAGGTCATTTTTTACCCAAATATTTCGAATTGTGTAGGAAGTCAGATTGGCTACCATAATTTTTAGAATCGTCGAAACACATTGGTACTCACTCATACACAAACTAATATTTCGGTTACATTGCTTGGTTATGATTTTCGCTCAGGTAGGCGAACAAGCGAAGCAAAGCCGGTAAGAATTTCGGTACGAAGGCCAAAGCAGGACCATACGCGTAAAAATTGCATTCTCCCCATAATCGCAAATTGAATCAATCAAATGGAATGACCTTATTCTCGAACGTAAATAACTGGGTCGAATTGAATGAGCGTTTCCGGCGGGATAACGTCCTGAATGGTTGAATCATTCCCACCCATTAAGTAGATGAACCTTCCAGCATGGATGGAGGTGGGAAAGAACAGAAACTCTGGCAAAGATGGAGGACCCACCTTTATGACGCGAAACTTTCCAAGTCAAACTATCGCGCCATAATCCTTCGCCGAAAATGTAAATCTTGTTACCCACACGTTGCCCAGTTCCCCCGTACAGCTGTGGAAATAGTAATACAATTCGGTCAAAAGTTGATATGTTATGATTCAGTGCAAAATTGAGGATCATGTAGTTTCGGGTCACCAAAGCTGAATATTAAATATATTTGTAAAAGAAATTGCCTTAACCAACATTATAGGGTAGAGGTGCTGTGGGGGTGTATTTCCCAGAGCCAAATCCAGCGTGTGAATGTATTGTATTATATTGTATAGCTTTATTAACATGTCTGATTGTTTCGATGTACAAGACAAAGTTCTTCCAACAGTGACACAAACACGTTATACTCCTGAATAAGATAGACGAGGCGTCTGGTATGGTATAATTAGAAGCCAGAGGATAGCCGAACAAGGAGGCTAGTCACAAAAGTGGTCGAAGTCGGGGCGAACTTGAGAACATTGTGGTAATTGAAATAGTACATACGTCCTAATTCGTCGCCCTGGATCTGAATTAGCTTAGCTGAACCTTCATCCTCCATTGGGGCCACAAACTCTAGTGTTCCGGACGAAATGGTCTACAGCATGATTTGGTTGAGTCCTGGAAGATTGCATCCGTCGAAGGGATCCGGTCATCCTCACCGTAATAGGGCAACTTGCAGGTTGGAACAGTGGGAAGTTTAATATTCAAATATTCCGCGGCGAGGGATGTGGACGAACTTGTGCTTGGACAAGCTGTTACGTTTGAGGAAAGTAGTCAATATTAATTTAGATACGGTAGGGCATTAAAATTGTGTTTCAAATGCGTTTATCACTTAATGTAACTGATTAAGTTGTCATTCATGAGTGATTTTATTATTCGCCGGCTGCAACTACGTTGAAAAAGAAAGTATTGGTTTTGGTATTAGAACATATTAAACGAAAATGAAGATAAGCTTCGGTCTATACTGGCAAACTAGCATATTCTAGGTAAGCCTGTAAATAATGAACGCTGTGTAGGTGCAATCTAGCACCGTACAATAATAAAAATTTGCAGGATTTATCATAATTCGTTCAATTTTGGCACGGGAATAATAAGATAGATAGTTGTGTTTATTATCAGCAAAAATAAATGTTGAGTGAATAAAAATTTCTTTTGTAATAATTTACTATCACCCAGACCCAATCGCACCTTATTGCACGGCGTTACCATACACTTTCACATCTCACACGAAATAAGTTATAACATAGAAGAGGTATACAGTATGCAGTGTATGCACTTGTATAAAGACATTTACATCATTTGCAATGAAATAACTCATAGTATTACGGTAATCAGTTTTTCTGAAGGTACAGAAAATCCTATCTTTAAATCCCATTCGTCGTAATAACGACAAAAACAAAACGTACGCAGGTATACCATGAATGTTTTCAATATCCCGTTCTTCCAGATCAAATATCGATCATGTCATGACAAGCATCAAAAATAATGAATCTACAGATACCATTTAACGTTTTACTTTGTGAGTCAACTTGTTTATCTATCTCTCTCATTACATGTCAAGGTATAAAATTCGATCGTTATGTCACCTTGATATGAATTCGTTTTGTTCTCTGTAATCACGCTGACCTTCAACTGTTCGTTTTATTCCAATGATTAATCTGAATAGAAGTTGCAACTAATTATCAAAATGTACATAATGATATATTTGAATTTGCAGATATGGCGACCACCACAGCAACAAGCGTCGCGGTGGTGGATATGAATACCGAAAGTAAAGGAGAAGGCATCTTTGACGCAGTCATAAATAGGACCAACTCTTCTAGAATATTTAAGGACTTCCCGAAAATAATTGTTTTAATCGAATCCAAGTACGGCCGTGATCCTAATACCTACCAGGCACATTATCCGGGCGGCATTTGGCAAGTATAAGCTCGGATTTGATAACACGCAAAACATTGAAAACCATAAAACAAAACTGAAATTATTGCATGGCAAGATAGCACAGGAATTCGGAATTTATTGGACAACCGTGAAATGGGTGGATTTTCGCAAACCATTAATATTCCGGGATAGCGTCACGGCTTCTTCTTCAAATTTTTTCTTCCATGTAAAATTTAGTTTGGCAGACAAACTCTGATACAGTAATAAACCAGCTAACTGCTTATAAAACTTAATAAATCAGGCTTCCTTTGTAATTTTCGGTGATGAATATCTTAATTCTTTGTAGTCAATTTTACAACATAACACCTTTGGAATTCATACCAGAATTATACTTCTAATAATTAACACAAGAATTCGTATCGGTAACATTCTATTCTAATACTTTATCATATATGCATTGCATGGGAACGCAATCTCCGCTGATGAACTGTCCTCACAACTTGTGAGTTACTACTGCCATTGACTGAGTTCTGCTCAAGGACCTGATTCACGGCTTTCACTTTTCTCGGATTTCATCGGTCGAGATAGGTATAAGTGTGTTGCATTCAGCAGCCGTCCCGATCCCACCATCACATGTTCTCTCGCACTGACTTGCACCGTACATAGTTTCCCATATTATTTACAAATTGCGAATTACAAATACCTGTAATATTTGTAAGGCACAATTTCCTTTTTCTAGTATTTTTCTTCTTTATTTGTTATTAAATTTGATAACAAATTAATGGTTATCTATTACTAATTCAGGCACATCCCATGTTGCTCAAAAATTGCAATGCATCCCCCGACTTTTACTCAACAGCAAGTCGCAGCAGCAATAACACTTTCTTCTCGGATAACACAAGACGGGAGAGAACCAGTTGACACGATTTGTCCATTTTGTTGCTCTTCGATAAGAACAAGTGTGCATATAGCAGAAAACCAGGAAGCAGCGGAAACAGCGACTGGATTATATTATTGTTTTTTAACCCTGATTCTTATATTCGCAATTGGTGGAAGTGTTCTTATCGTCGTAAATACGGGAAATTATATAAATGCTGGGCTCTTCGGAGTGGCTTTTCTGTTTGTCTCCATACTTATATTTGCCTGTTGGAAGGAATGTGCCAAAATGGACCATGCCTATCACGATGTAACGCATTTCTGCCCAAGATGTAAACAGCGGTTAGGCATAAGTGACGGTGAGACAAATTGGGAAAAATGTACCAGAAGACATTAAATTTGAACAGGACTATTGTTAAGATATTTTTTTTAAAACATAACAAAATCAATGTACTTTCTCCAGTGAGACTTAAAAACTATTGTCTAACTAAATATAAAATCATCAGTGTTTTATGGGGTCCACGAACATTACGTTTTGACAATCAAAATACAATATAGACTATGAATTGCATAATTTTAAATTAGATGGCTACATTTATTTGAGCGTCATATCATACACTCCTTTATATGGCTGGTTAAGCTCTTTAGACAAAAAAAGTAATCGTGCACACCAATATACATACCACCAACGTGTCTGTACTCTGCACTTTTTGCCCACTTTCACTTTCTCCCTACTCCGGGTAAAAGCAACTAGCCTAGCAACCAGTACGTATTATAACTCTATTTCCATTCCGTAGCTTTCTCCTGGGTCTTGGGAAGCAGATGACTTTCACTCCCACATCCAATACAACACAAAATAATCCAGAAACTTCACAACGCAATATGCAGGAGGGGTGCTGGTTACAATAATAAAACGTAACAAGCTCGAGATATTTTAATATGGCGGATACAAGTGCATCTATGATTATCTGTTTTGGACGGATAAACATAATTAAACGTGCCATCTAAATCAAATCCAGATACCTACACACACCTTTTGTGTACCCATCAATCAAGTATGCATTGTTCAACCCAACAATGGTTGGCGGTATAACTGCGTGCTATCATCAGTCGCACATTAATTTGGAAAGTTAGAATATTTTTTGCTGGGGTATACTTCAGTCAGTAATGGACTCTACATTGTTCATGATGACAATGATGCATATACATGCGCATTTATGTATTGTAATTGCATGCAATGATTGAAGATAACCATTAAAATTTGAGTTTGATTGGACGTATTTGTACGTACCATTAAATTCAAAGCAATTATAACTTCTATGCTCCTTGTTTTCATTCCATAGGCAATTATATTGAATAATTATGTATTGATTATTTAATTTTCGATTAATTTAACATCCAAAAATAGAAAATAACATATTCACACCTAATAAGTATATTCACCTCGGACGATTTCACTATACAACCCCGTTTATAATGTGACAATTCATTAATTTCTAATTTAAGGTCAACGACACATGCTACTTCTCCTATCTTTTCGAAAATTATATTGATTCTCTGCATTCTATGGAAATTGTATAATAATTTATAAGATATTTACTTTCGTCTCCCACCCTGTCATCTGAAAGTAGTAAAATTTGTTTTAAGTGGCATTCTGTCTGTGCATCCAATTAGCTGCCACTCAAGTCAACATTTGTTGCAAACTAGTCAAGTCATAAAATATTGTCCACTTCTACTTAAACCAAAATAGGGAAAGGAAAGAATGAATATGATAATATGGTCATTGATATTATACAAATGATTGAATGCATACAGCAAATGTTTGGGAGTTTAACGACTTTGTTTTATTGGCAATAACTCGTTTGCTACTCCCGTCTTTTCCCCTTCAGCTAAATCCGAGTCAGCTTTCCTCTTTTTCCCCATCTGCAATTTTACCCTATACTTTCCTGCATCACATTTATTGCTCAGGTGCAAACATGTGTCAGTTGTCATGTTAAGTCAATGGTGACGAGTACAAAATTCTAGTCAGTCTCGTCATTTATTTTAAAGCATTAGTTGGAAAAAGTCTAAATGACAAGTAAAATGTCTAATATTTACAATTCAAGACGTGTTGCCAAAGTTAGCCATTCATCAACTCAAACCATTATGTGTGAAGATAAAACTGCACAAATGGAAAGTTCAGATGAGGATGATGACTGTATTGTCACGCATATCACGAAAGGATGTAGCGTAGTTTTGGAGCCGCTTGGTAAGCTTTTTATTAATTTTTTAAATACTTAAATATAAAATATTTGCTATTTATTTCTAATAGAATTGCAACATATCATAAAGCAAGAAGTGGAAGATTTTGAAACGACGGAAAATGTGGAATTCGAATTATTTCCATTCGGTCAATTACATGAGAATAACAATAATGACGAAGAATTATTTACTCCCAACATGAAGGAAGAATTGGGTCGTGCAGATGATGATGATGTGAAGCCAAACATTCCTTATGAAGAGATTCTTCATAGTGACGAAATATTGTGTCAAAAATATGACGAAATAAACGAAGCTGTACCACAACTGCCCATCAAGAAAGAGATGGACGAAATCGAATACAAATTTGAGATGAACTGTATTCGAGTCCCAACTCCATATCATGTTTCTGGCGACGAGATGAATTTTATGGAAGTGGAAATTAACACACATGAAGCTAACACGTTTAGGGATCCTTCAGCTGAAGACATCATCTTAGATTTTGTGGACAATGCGATGATTTCCATACACAAAATCGGATACAATACTAATGGAGACAAACTGGTGTGGGCAAAGTGGGAATGGTAAAATAAAATGTGAAAAAAGTAGTTTAGTAAGAGCAATTTAATAAGAAAGTCCGTTATTTGTTTTTCTTTAGTGTAACATCCATCCAGGAAATAGAAGATGGGCAAATCTTTGTGCAGACGGAAATAATAAAAGGAAGACCGATTAAGGTTGCATACATGTTTCCTTTTAATCAGGAAATTGCAGATTTTCAAAATCAATTCTTACCGGTATGGCGGAGAGGGAGTCATTTAATCTACTTATTCCATTAAAAAATGCTAATGGGATATTTTTGATTTACAGATATAATAAAAAGAGCAATAAAAGTCGAAAAATTACTAGCCGGGTTTTACCGTGACACATTCATTTAACAGAATTCGGTGCGAGTGTACCAAAATTTTGTAAACTGAATGACAAAATTAGATCGATTTTTAACTAAAAATTCAATAATCATTTCAGTGTCATATTTGGTAAACATATAAAGAATACTCCAATTTGTATTGAGCTGTTATTCTAAGTTATTCGGTTTTTCCAATTTGCCTGGGCTTTATATCTTTCTTCTCCAATAAAATATATTTCAAGTTCAATAAACTTTAGCGAAGTCCGATCAATCTGACTGCATATCAATTACTTCTTATTTAGTGTCCCGCAAAAATAATGGCAAGCATGGTGCACAGTATGGTAATGCATTGGTCCGTTACTATAGTTACTGTAATATATAAATTGTATTGTGCAACCAGTTAATATTTATTATAATTTACATAAACTTGTCTATTTGCATAAGTTACATTACTATTTTGGAAAGGGCCTTTCCTTGAGATACTTTTTCGATTTGCGAAGCAGTGTTACAAAACTGTGCATAGCGTACATACAAAGATGTCAGAATTTAAACGACAACTTACGTATGGGTCATGGATTTTTATGTTAAGTTGATGAATCGAACTAAAGGTTTTAAATGCTATAACCCACAAATTTGTAAATATATAGATGTGTTCATCGCAGCCATCTGCATGAGTCATCACATTCTTCTACATTTTTAAATAAATATATTTTTATGGAACAAATGGTCAACTTCCGGTTGAAGCGGATTGGCCACCATTCCTGCCCGCATGGTTTTCCTCAGGGCAGGAACTCGGATTTCAAATTGGGGATCCAAATGCTTATCAAAGAGAAAGTACGTATATTCTGCGAAAGTCCAAATTAAGCAAATACATACGTAATAATTTCATTATAGGTTTTACAACGGGTGCAAAATCTTCCCAAAATGGTGCGAGAGCTAGCACCTACACGGAATTTATTAAACCAAAGGAACATTTAAACCCACGGTTAACAGTTCCACGATACTCAACTGTCGAGCAGGTCAGGATCATCGCAATTAACGTATCCTAATAGCTTGTCAAACTGTGTTGAATGTTCGTATTATTACAGATTTTGATTAACGACAAACTAAACGCTTATGGCGTTGGATATAAACGCCACGGTATCCCTCAAATTGTACACGCTTCAAAAGAAGTTATTGTCAGCAGCGGTGCACTACAGTCACCTCTTCTGTTAATCAAATCGGGCATTGGGCCTAATTCAACACTTCGTAATGCAAAGGTGCGTCAAAATACACATACTTAGTTCAATTTATAATTGCACATTTGCAAATTGTGGTTTTTGTAGATTGCCCCGAAAAGCGTGGTGGAAGGAGTCGGCCAGAACTTCCGAGACCACGTTGCTGTCTCCTTCACTTTCGAAGCGCGCAATCCGAATGCAAGCCTTCTTCCAGAAATTCAAGAAAATAAAAGTTCCAAAAGGAGTGGTGGCTTTACTGGAAGGAACGTTCTAGCCCAAGCTTTCATCATATCACAAAATCTTAAGTTGAGTGGATTAGCGGTTAATTGGCCCAATATGCAACTGGCGTTGCTCCCTGCCCCAATTTTTGGAAGACCGAGGCCGGTATTTCTTCAAGTCATACTGACTGACGCGTCCAAAATTATGTGGAGGTTAATTTAAATGCGACGGCTTTTTCTCAAGGAGAGACGAACGATGTGAACCTGGCTTTGATAAACAACAACTTCTTTTCGCATCCTTCGGATATGGACGCTATGTTGGACGATTTGGCGCCAATTAATGTACTTATAAGTTCTGCATATTTAATATTTAATTTAGGGATAAAATTGGCGTTCAAAATAATGGAGGATTCGGCCACCTTCAAAAGTATGACAATGATAAATACCGACACAGTTCCAGAAGCTTGTCGAAGCATGCCGCTCAGATCGGAAGTCTACTGGCTGGCGATGTTATATCAAACAAAGAGCGTCCGCTTATGCCCACATGGGAGGGACTTGCAAAATGGGAAAGTTCGCAGTGACCCCATGACGGTTGTGGATTCCAAATTAAGGTTTTTCATTACTGTAAAAATGGATTTTTTAGCAACTTATGAAATATATTAAACTATGTAATATATACTCAGGGTCCGCGGAATTGATAAGCTGAGAGTTGTGGACGCCAGTATATTTCCACGTCTAACCAATGCAAATACCAACGCGGCAGTGATGCTTGTTGCGGAAAAAACGGCTAACAATATGATAAGCGAGAATTTACCAAACCACTATTAATTTGATTTAATTCGCAAGTCAAAGGGTAAATTATAATTGCATGTGTTAAGAAATATATCATTGACGTTCATGTTGGGACGTTTTTTACTAAATTAATTCTTAAAAAATATTTATTTCGCAAAACGATGCTTATGGCTATTGCGAAGTGCAAAATGATTCCCATTGCCTACAGATGTTCAAAATAATCAAAAAAGTTTAACATGGGGACCAATATGGGCTTACTCCAGCTGCCTAATTGTTGTGATATATTGAGCGTTTGTCTTCCTACCAAACAGTAATTTATTCGTATCATCGTAGACTACATTAAAAGAAGGTCAATTTTTACAGTCAATCATTATAAAGATTAAGATTCTACACATGAACATTGAACATGAACACGCCCGCCATCATATATAGAATAATGTCGTGTTGGGTGATAAAAACGGACAAGCTACTTTGTGTGAAGATTATAATGATGGCCAAGGTCGACTTACATGAATCTTGAACTTTGACAGGTCCGAAGGAATAAGTATGATCGTAAAGGCGACAGACTTTCGTTGTGCAGGTGCATCGTGCTTTTCAGACATCTTGTCCAAGTACTGGGACAAAGGACCCTTAATCCTGCCTGGCTCTTGAAATGGCATATATATATCCCCCAAGTTGCGTTTTGTATTTGCTTTTGAAATGCGCATTACATCCAATGAGCGTTACCGTGGTGAGTAGAAATCATAAAATCCAGTCAGTTGACAAATTTTATAGATATTTAAAAAATTTTGTTTATAACATGGAAATTATTTTCAAAACAATGGTTTGGGAAGTTTGTCCATTTTTCACATTTGGGGAATACTCCATGAAATTATATAAAATGAAACCATATAAATGATACATATCGACACATTGCTTTGAATGATGTAGTATGAACACTGGTTATCATGGTCCTATCTAAGGTTCCTACTTTTGTAGAAATAAGATTGTATGCCGTTTAATAAAAAAAATAAAGAAAGAATAATAATGTCGTAAGTAGAAACAAATTTTATTAGTCAATCAGATACCAAAAAAAATATCAAGAGACAAATATCACTTAAAAAAAGTCATGGTTTTAATGTTGAAAATAGAAACTACGTTCATTCTGCTCAAACCGGATATATTACTGTCCAAGGCCCTGGAGGACGATATTGGAATACTTCACCAACATCGCAGGATTCCTACAACAAATACAGCTTTAATTACGCAAAAACAAAAAATTGTTTAATTCTATGCCGATTTTGTGCATATTACTTGGAGATGAAACTTCCAATCTCTCTTTTCGCAATGGGCAAGTTGTGCAGATTTGAAATTTGCAACAGTGCGAAACAATTATCCTTCGTGCACAGGGTCATGAGCATCTTGTCACAGGCATCCTTCAAGGTTTGAATTTGATACTACGATTAAGAAATAGTAATTTACCATTTATTTATTATACTTAGTTATTCCTAAAAATAATGCGGAGTTTGTCTTTACCTTATCGGCGGCGTCAATTATATCTTCGTAAAAATCGCCCCATTTCTCATCCACATCTCCAGTGTAGAGGTATTTCAGAAAAATTTGCAATCCATCCGATCCCATGTCGGTCAAGTGCACAATTCCATCCTTCTTCTCTTTCATCTCCAAATCCAATAACATGGCCTGGAAGACGACACTCTGGGCAGACAGAACATATTTGTGAGCCTTAATTTCCTGGTCGTCCTTAGTTTTGAAGATGACATCGGCACCTTCACCATTCTTGAGCATGGCAAGCATCGCGTTCTTATGAATGGTGGAACATTCCTCCAAAGCGGATTTAATCAAGGTTCGGTTGTCCAGAATTGAAGGTAGTACCGATCCAAAGAGCTCAAACTTGATGTTAAGAATGAGGGCGCCCTTGGTGAGGAAGTCGTAAAGATAAAAAGCTTTCAAGTGGGCTTCGCGAGTGTCAAAGTTACCAGCAGGACATTCCGACTTATTCCAAAACTTGCATTCAACAACGACGCTCTTAGGTCCATTGAAGTCGTGCGTGGGAAGTACTAAATGATACAAATTAACATCAAAGTTAGAATAATAATTAATTATGCATCATGGCGTGCCATGAATAGCAATACTTACCGCACTCCAGCATCTGATAATTACATTCAATATTATCGTCCCCATCCGACATATCATACCAACCCGTACAAATAGTCACCGCAGCGAAGTACGGTCGATACGATTCTTCGTCTTCTTTAATTCGTTCCAAAAGAACTTCAACTTCTTGTTTTTTAGTTCGCCGCACAGTCAAAGACAAGTTCCAGTTGGAAAGCATGCCAATTTCTTCCCCAGCTGAGAATGGAAACGAAAACTCGTTCAGTTCCCGTCGCGACTGGGTGAGAAACTTAAAGTTCTCGACTTTCCAGACAAAACTTCGCTCTTCTGACGGCATCTGCAAGTTTAGAAGATTTATGTCATTTTGTCTTGATTTTGATTGTTCAATTTATTAAACAAAATTCATTCACTTACGCCGGAAGTAAATGTCTCAACTTTACTCAGTGAACCAGCCATTTTAGTTAATTTGGGTTCTGTTAGTCTCCAGTCGCCCAGTCGGTAATAATCTGAAACAAAGAAGTCCACTAAACCTAAACTTTGAATTGAAGGAAGGAAGTGGGTACTTTTAATCGAAATGAAATTAAGACTAATAATAACGTTGTTTTATACTTCGTCAATAATTTATAAGAAACACAAGAATTAATTATCGTGCAATAATGGAAGCGGAATTGCAGAGCAGGTGTTGATTGATTGTTGTGAGTTGTGTGACGATTAGGATACTTTAAACTTGCCGGTGACGATGGGTATATTGAGTAGCTCTTCTTGTCACGCTTCCATGAGAAACGCCTCTTTAATTCATTTTGCATTAATGATTTTTTATATGAAGTTCTAATAATTCCACGAATTCCTCAAACTTTTTGTTGATCATAAACTGTTTATGTGTTTATATTTCATCAAAAATTTAGTAGCGCAGTAGGAGTAGATACCAATAGAGAATAAAGAAAAAGAAGCACTTATGGAAATTGTAGTTTTCTTTTAATAGGGAGAGTAAGCTAAAAACTTCTCAAACGTGAAAATAATTCTTCTAATGGTTCAGTTTCTGATTTTCTGGAACATGACACGTAAGAATTTCATCAAAAGCGCCGGGTCACTACGAGAAGAAACAAATATTACTTCAAAAACCAAATTTATTAAGTATTTAATGATTTTGTTATCTTACTCGGAGATGAATTTTTCAATGTTTCCTGAAGCAGTGGACAAATTGTGCAAATTTGCAATTTCCGCCAGTTCGAAACAATTTTCCTTTGTGCAGATAGCAATGAGCATCCGATCGAAAGCATCCTTCAATGGATGAACTTGATACTACGATAAACACCGATTAGCTTATCATTCCCATTCGCCATTAAATAATCATCTTTCATTATACCTTATCCGCCGCGTTGATAAGTTCCTCATAAAAATCGCCCCAACTGTCATCCACATCTCCAGTGTAGATATATTTGAGGAAGATCTTCAACGCATCCGATCCAATGTCGGTCAATTCCACAATTCCATCTTTCTTCTCTTTCATGTTTGAATCCAACAACATCGTCTTCAACACGTCACTGTGAGTGCACAAGATTAGTTTATGAGCTTTGATCTCTTGTCCGTCCTTAGTTTTGAAGATGACGTCGGCATTTACTCCATCATTGAGCATTGCAAGCATCACGTTCTTGTGAGTACATTCCACATTCACAGAATCAATCAGGGCCCGGCTCTCTTTAACTGAAGACACGACAGATCCATACAGGTCAAACTGGATGTGAAGAATTAAAGTGCCATTGTCCAGGTAATGGTTTATAAGATCACTGGCGGTTACACAGCTCCCACATTCAGCGGCCTCCTTAACTCCGTCAAAATCATGCAGCGGCAGCTCTATAATACAAAATACAAATGTATAGCAAAGGTAAAATATCAGTTAATTGCATTTCGCTTTTACTTACCGAATACCAACCCTTCAACCAAATCATCTTCTACACCGCCTTCTTCCTCCTCCACCAAGTTGAGGTGGGCCACCTCTTCATCTTCCTCGTCATCCACCACGATGAGCTGGGCCATCTCTTCCGCATCCTCCTCAACCCTGTCGTCGGCGTAGGACGGACCGTGCTTCTTTTGCTTATCAATAGAAATTCTCGCCCATGCATAGAATGGTGTGTCAGGTTTTCCTCCGTTGTCGATTAGTTCAAAATAGAATTTAATTTCCCGTTCCGGAGATTTGCCCACGACCAAGGACGCCTTCCACTTGGAATCCATGCCGAATTTTTCACCAGCATCGAATACGAAATTCATCTCTCGTCTTGGCATTGCGGTGATGAACTCGAACTTTTCAATTCTCCACACTAAATCCAGTTCTTGTAATTGTATCTGCAAGTTTTCAAGAATGATAATTTATCAGTAAGATAATAACCATGTTGCATTGGTTATCAAAGGTAAGCAAGTTGAATTGTTGGTTCACTTACACTGGAAGTAAATGTCTTCACCTCACTCATCAATCCAGCCATTTTCGCTGTGGGTTCAATCTGCAATCAGTTAATTAAATTAAAAACTTGTTATGAAACTTACAAGATTTGGTTATATTTGTTACGTTATAAGGTGACATTACTTTATAATTTCACTGATTTATTAATAACAATCACAAAGAAACCTAGGGAGACTTCTACCGTGTGCCGTAGTGCGTGGAAGAGCTTGCTCAGAGTGAACTTTATGATGATGATGAGTATGAGAAGTGAGAAGTGCTGTGCCTGTGCGGAGCAGATGTTGTTGTGTGGTAAATCAACTTGAGTTGAGCTTGCACTTTAAACTTGTTACGAAGTCGGGGTAAGTTGAACTTTTCAAAAACTCTTCTTGCTTGCATGAAAAATGCAATTGCTTTTTGCGTTCTTCATTCATAAGCACGCGGGTTAACGCAATGGGTACTAGTTATTAACTAGTACCCATTTAACTAGTAGTTAATTGAACATAGAAGTGGCCACAAAAATCCGCATCCATTTGTCCCGGACCCTGTAGATCTACTCAACAAAACGCATTTACTTGCAAAAATAAATTAGAGATTTTTCGTGTGTTACATGATCTCTATTTGTCTTGTCAAAAAATGTTTGTTTATAACGATTATAGACTTCAAAGGAATTTTGTAATTAAGACTAACTGTGTTGAGTTGTGAGCAGATACAGATCTGGGAATAGCGGAAAATCCAGCAATCGTCTTGCATTTGCTGGCGTACGCAAATTACCACTTAGCATCTCAAAGCTCTGCATATTGAAACCAGTTTTACTTAAAATTCTAAAATTTCGGGCATATATATCTTCACACTTTTTCTTGTAGTAGCCTTTTCAGAAAGCAGTAGGGTTTCTTATTTAAATTCATGCGAGTATAACGGCGATTAAGATTGAATTCGTCCGAACTGTTCGCGGATTTCAATATAAAGATGGCCGATATTTTTTGTGGCCACTTCTACCACTACTCGTTACATCTATTTTAACATATAACTTTGTGGGTTAACGTGTATGGGATTATGGGATTATTAAACCAATTATAAATAATACAATGCTATGATCACGTGGGGTCTTTGGGATCGTAGTTCGCATTTCGTGGGGTTTTCGGTTCGTGGCCATAAGTGTGTGTGACTTTGACCCCACCCCCACGACTATTTATTTTAAAAAGGTTAGGTATAAAAAGAGCGAAATATTAACTTCAAGCAAGACCGTATTTTCGCCTTTTTATACCTAACCTTTTTAAAAAAATCGTGGGGGTGGTAGGTCACGCCCACGATCACTCACTGTCCCTTATGGTCACTCACGCTCTTTTGTTGTGGCCTAGCTGCTAATTGGGGAATCGATGATTGACTTTCAGCAGTTTCTTGAATGGCTAACAGTGTGTCGGGATTTTTTAAAAGCGGATGAAATCGGATTTGGGTGGATCGGATTTTCAAAAACCAATTTGGGTGGATCCGATTTTGCCAGTGTTGTAACTACACTTATCTGCTCGTGTTTGTCGCATTTTTGCCCTTAATTCATTGCTCTGTAGTACAGTTGAACTATATGCAAAACGGATTTATCCAATTTTCGGATTCCGTTTCAAATCGGATGGATCGGATTTTGTCAAAACGGATAAAATCGGATTTGGAAGGATCGGATTTTTTAAATGGAAGAAAATTGGATTTGAGTTGATCGGATTTTTCCAAAATGGATAAAATCGGATTTGGAAGGATCGGATTTTTAGAAAACTGATAAAATCGGATTTGGATGGATCGGATTTGGGAAAATGGCCATCCGACTCACCTCTATTGAGATTTGAGAAGCACATTCATGTTCATCCGCGATTATGTTCATCCTCACTCGACATTTTGTAGATCCTATATTAATAAACCATGATGGCGAAGTTCCCGGGTTTTTTGTACATATTTAAATCTTACCAGTGCAGTATCTTATCAAAACATAACGAGTATATTTCCTCGATAAATAGTCGTCCTATTTGAACCATCCATGCTTAATTGAACGATGTTTTCTGCCGTCAGAATTGAGCCAGATATGAATAACATAATTTACATCAAACACTACTAATAAAACTTAAACATTTGCATGTACCTATTACCTTACGCTTGTACCAAAGACCATAATATCCAGCTAAGTATATCAACCCCAGTCCAAAGAAGCTGCTTGTGGTCAATGTGAAATAGAACTTGGTGATTCGAACCGTTGAACTTGTTGCCTTTCTAAATTTGTAAATACACGTATGACAAAAACTGATGCTCGCTAAATATATCTTAACCCAAATTTTTAAGTGTGCTCACGTGAATTTCATTATTTTTCGAATCGCTCCAATACATGTAATCACCAAAGATCCTGATGGAACAATACACTCCTCCGCCAGATATTGGAATAACTTGCAATGTTTTGAAATTGGTGCTTTATATTTTCATTTTACCCTCAAGGTTAAAAGCCACCCACTAAACTCTCTATGCCCGCACCAGTATCAATTGTGATTGAGCGTGGTTCGTAATTTTTATCGAATAAAACCGTTCGCGAATTTGATCCATCCATTTCGGCCTTCCAGATAAAACCGCTCGTAAAATTGAGGTCTCACTCGGTCCAAACCACAATTCTGTCATTGTTAAATTACATAACTATCTATTTAAAAATTCTGCATTCTTCAGAAAATTATTCAATATTAAGAAATCTTACCCGATGTTCGGATTTACGAATTCCCTTCGGTTTCCGGATCTTCGGTTTCCGGAAGCATTACCTTGTACGGTGCAAAGGATCATGGCGGATTTTTCTATTTGAGTTATATAAATATTCCCAGTAAACGCAATCGATTCTCATTGTATTTGTTGGACTTAATCCTAACAAATTAACTTATTTAATATAATAGAATAGAATATAATATAATAGCTAAACTTTTCTTACTATTGTCATACTTATACAGGATTCATCAGAATGTCCGTCCAAGCAATCCACACGCCCATCGCAAACTTTTGTTTGTGGTAAGCATTCAATCGAAGCACATTGGAAATTTACCCCACATTCGTTATCAACCAAACACATATTTTTTGTTACATGTTATTAGAAATAAGACTTTTGAACTATTTTCAATGTCTTCACAAGAGTTTTGCTGCATGCTATACTATTTTCATCGGATCCGTCATCACATTCGGCAACACCGTTACACAAATGACTTAAAGGTATGGAGTTGTCATCGTTACATTTAAAGCAATCTGATCTCGCGCAAATCCGGTTCACAGACATCAGGAATAAACTTTGGGACATATTGAACTTTTGGTAATCAATGAAGTTGGTACTCACTTCGATTTTATTATTTAAAAAAAATTCGCATCCATTCTCATCTAATCTGTCGTTATTGCAGTCTCTATAATCAGCATCGCACACATATCGCGATTCCGTGCATTTTCCATTTGCGCAAAGGACTTTCCCCTTTTTTGTTGTACAGTCTCCAGACACAAGTGATGCGGACCTTGCAAATCTAGCTGAATATCAGCACAGAACCAATTTGTGTTTCATATGCTCAATAAAAGTTTTTACATAGGGTACACCAAGAGTTGCATAATGTTGAACCATATTTAAGAATTTCTGTGTTCGCCGCAACTAGAAACGCAATTACCGAAATTAAGAATAAACCTTAACAAATGTAAAAAAGTGGTAACACTTCGTGTCCGCCCGTAGGATCAAACCGCGTATGATCCCAC
>JAQFZJ010000664.1:0-19356 GCA_034695645.1 Folsomia fimetaria
CATCATCGCCATCCTCCCCGGGGTGAAATTTCACTCCCGGAGGAGGTCAATATCGACGCCGAGCCCCCACAGGGGACCTAGTTTGTCGCCGAGGTCAATCCCCCGGTCCAGGTCAATTCGCCGGTCCTCCATAGCATAATTACTTATACTTTGCTAAATGAGTTTGATTGATTACATAAATTTATTAAAACCGCATATTTCAATTTTTCAAACAAATGATTTTGAAAGAATTGATGCCTTCTAAATTCTTCTCTAAACTGAACTTATGTCTCGTGGGTTAGCATTACTTCGACGGATGCAAACTGGTTAGTTATTTATGACCAGAAATCATACTTATCCCTTTATAAAGAAATAGCATCTTATAAAAGTGATGGAAGGCTGTGTACGCAAAATTAAGCACAGCGAGTTGCATAAATTTACACAATGATTAGAGATAATAGTCTTAATGAAGTGATACCAGGTCCAATTAGTTATGTAATTCGATTTGGTGTGGCCTCTAAATCGAGTCTTGTATAAATATTTCTCTCGACAGGTATTCCATCTGGTTATTTTCTTTCGCATCAGGCTAACATGCTTCGTGATATTTCTAAAGCAATTATTTTATCAATAGTTCTGCTATTGGGGGATCCAGCTGTGCCGGGTGAGCCATTACGCTGACGAGTGTAATAAAATTGTTAATTACTTCAATATAGGGTCAGGGCGGGTGAGTGTGGACAGTTTTTGGCCTATCCTTATTTTTGAATACGATAAATACTTTAAATGACACAAGCAGCTATCTGCGATATTTTATTTTAACTTCTTGCGGACGAAGTACACACATTTGTGTAGCATTTTGCTTTCCATTGAGGACGAAATACACACACTTGTGCACTGCATAAATTCCCTTGAAACCAAAAATTTGAAAACTCAGTTTTTTTTATTTTTTCTATGTAAATTTTTGGAAAAATTCCACAGTATAAAGTTGATTTTTGGGGAATTTTACCTGACAAATTTTGGAATTTTCCCTATATCAACCAAGGTTAAAAAGTGGATATTTTGAGTTTTTTCGCTCAAATCAGAATTCGACCCTTAATTATTTTCCAATGGGCACTTATTTTTGAATGAGGGTTCATTAAAATATGCATTGTTTTATGGGAAATGTTGCAATCTAAATATCGTTGGAGAACTCTTTATTCGATAGTCATAAATATTGTCAAAACAAAACAAAACTGGCATCACCATCAAATTTCGTGGTCTTGGCAAAGTTAAACTTGAACTACTTGAAGTATTTCTTAGGCTACATTTCATTACATAAATTTTGTAAATTTCGTTAATAAAAAAATGGATTGCTAGATTCCAATGTATTCCTTCTGTCGTTTTCGTCGCACTGTGTGCCGTAGTGAAATACATGCAAAACTACGTTATTAATTATTTCAACAGTACGTAACAACGTGAGTTTTTTATTTAAATATGCACCTTTGGTGAAATTGGTGAAATGCTCATTATATGGACACCTGCCCATAAGTCACATATGCCACATTGTGCGATATTGATAATTAACTACGGCCTTATCTGCAGATAAGGTTAACACGCGATTTGTCATCCTTATCGGAAAAGCACTGCTCAATTCTTCAACAGAATTATCATTCGCTATGCGTATACATATTCCATTAACGTTAGACATTTCTCAACCAGGAGAGACACACATTTTTCAAGATTTGTTAATTTTGGCAACCGTCACAAAAGTATGAAATAAATCCAACGTAAAATATTAATTTCCTGAAATTTAAGTAATTCCTTAATTTCACAATTACCGATGTCGCGCTATCTTTACGTCATAATTTATATTTGTTGTTTGATCAGCGGCTTGATGGTTTTGGGGTAGAGCTTATGCTCTGTATTTGCCTTGTATACACTGGATTATAATTTACAATAAAATCTTCATTTGAATATGTACTTGGTAAGTACCTGTCAAAGGACGTGGATCTTACCTGTTATCATTTTGTCGTCAATATGCTGGGCTTTAATTTAAAGCCATCCTGATTATTTAAAGGCTTTAAATAATCAGGATGGCCAGTGAGTTCAGTTAAAATTTAGGTCTGATTTTTAAAGCAATTTTAATTTTGTTAGTTTGGCGCATTCCCTTCAAAATGCTCTAAATATTATTAATTTAGAATTTTCTCAAAGCCTGGACACTTGTGATCATTTTGAAGTTGGTAAGTAACTTAAAGTATTTAAAAAGTATAACAGGACCCCCAGCTCACCTGACATATTGGAAGTATCCCTAGTCAGCCCATCTCAAGCAAATGTAAAAGCATCATGAGATTCCTCATGCTGTGAAAAATGTCGCGAGAAGTGAATCCCTTCCTTCGTGGGTTTGTAAAAATGTAAAAGTGTACTATGTGAAATGTATAATTATTACCGGCTTATGTATATTTCTTCTTGAATGCAATTGTTAACCTATCCATCCAGCAAATAGCTAATACGTAAAGATAATTGGAACTTGGTCGCACGCAATAAATGACGAACAAGAAGCAAACTTACTACTTACCACGAAAAAATTTGCCAGCTTAGACGAAACGCCTTTATAGTTATACATAATGACTTCATAAGTAGTTATTTTGAATTATGTAATTATTGGCAAACATTGGCAGGCATTTGCAATTATTATAATAATTATTATTATTAATTAATACATATTGGAATTATTTTGAATTATGCATATCCAGATCGATACAATCATCCATGAATTTACCAAAATCAGACAAACCCATGAAAACAAAGTAATCTTATTCCACCCACCACCACCGCCACCAGACACCGGTGTGAACATCTGTTTCAGCCCTTTAGTAAATACAGCAAAGTAAAAGCATTCCTTATTAGTAATTTATAATTCAAGCCCCAAAATTTAACTGGCCTAATTTTACTTAATTGAAAACTGCAGCAATTAGATAAATAATAGTGGTGGGTATAATTTGTTTCATAATACATTTTTATATATTCCATGTGATATTAGTAAATTTTTCACAATTATTTCACAATTATTTTATTATTGTTATTATAATATTTTTTATATATAAATCACAGGTTAAGCCACGGGAGGATTATCAGTCATCTGGTTAAAATATGGATCAGGCCTTATCAAATCCATTGGTATGGGATGGACGACAACTTAAAATCAAATTAGTTATATTAACAATTTTGGTTCTTTTTTAGATTCTGTCTAAAATATTAGCCTTCTCGCGTCCCTGTGCCATGGACCTGCGTCAAGTATGTAAAACCTGGAATGAGGTCATGCTCTCCATGCCAAGACCAATGTTGCATCTAAAATTGGGCCCTTATTCCGGAATATCTTCAGACACCGAGTTTGTCACTTTCTGCTCCACCTTATCATCTACACTCGTATCTCGTTCCCTCTACGTCCCCCAGTCATTCATAAAGGATGTGCTTGATGACCCGCATCACCACGACGTCGCCATCACTACTGCATCCGCCAATCTTCTCCATTTCTCACAAACCTTCACGAGTCAATTGCAATATTTAACAATCTCCCTGAGTAACCGTCTTATCCCAACGTTTTACCGGATTCTACGCCAATTTAGTCCAGCCTTAAAACAATTAAACTTGTATTTATGGACACCAATTAATGAAGAAGTTCACGATGAGATTGCTCCACTTCCGGTCAAACCCTCTCTGACCGCGGTATCCATCACGATCGGTCCCAAAGAATCCCTTCTTCCTCAACAAATTATAGATTGCAGCGTTAACCTGACCACACTACGCATCAAGTCAAAAATCTATCTGGATTTAAGTAAAAATTCAAATATTCGCGATCTGTCGATCGAATGGAATGGCTCAATTGACGACCCCACGGCGGTTCAATGCTCCCGGATGCTACAAGACGTTTCAACAAATATCCAATATCTTACCATAATAATTGCGGATGCAGATTTTCCAACCCTGGTACGAATTCCAGGCAATGGTTTCCCAAAACTTGACTATTTTCGGTGTGATTCCAACATTTTTGAGTTCCCTTATGGATTGGAATCCATCAATAATAAAAAGTCGGGAAAACTTCATACCCTGGTGATAACTCACAGTTATGAGGACTCTGCATCCCTAAACTTTCCCGAGAGTTTGACATCCGTTCGAAAATTGAGCTTGAGAAACATTTTCGAACCTGAAATCCTGATGGACGTTTTAGCAAAATTCCCCGGATTGGAGGAACTACACATTTCTTTTTGTATTAAAGATCTCCCCGATGCAGAACAGGATGAAGACGAATCCTCAATTTTTGCAAACTGCTTAGAATACTTTCACCGTGGTCAATTGGAGGGAAAACTTCAAAACTTGAGCCTTTCTTTTGCAGTAAATTTAAAACTGACACCAATTCTATTGGCGATGCGAGTTCGGCCACATATTTTCAAAGGTTCTTATTTCAAAGTATTATTTATGTATTTACATTCCATATTAATTACACGAATGCCTGCATTAGGTCTCCAAAAATTATCCATTCTTACAGAAACTGGATACCACGTGATTGACGATATTACCTCAAAAAACAAACAGATGTGGATACCCAACTTGGAAGGGGTGGTAGGCAACCTAAGTAATCAAGTAGAAGAGGTAACTTTTGGCGGAGTTATGTTTGCCCTGGACACGGCTTGTCACTTACGGGATTTTATGCAAGGGAATAATCTTAGGGTAAAATTCCATAATGAAGATTTTGAAGACGAGGAGGATTATAATAGTTGTTTTTGGAATGATTAATTAATGATTAGCTCATTTTGTGGCAACGTTAATTATTCGAATTAATTTTCACTCTCAAATATGTTATGAGAACGAATTAGTTTTTGGTGATCCATTCAATGACAATATAGCTATATGTAAATGTACATTGAAGACCGCTTCACAAATGCGACAGTAGTTTAATTTCAAAATAATTGTTGCGATGTTAATGTCCTCCACACAAATACGGTAAAAATTTGACTTCAAACTAAAATACATGTTTAAAATATAGATTAATTTTTTCAAATCTCATAATGTTGTCTTCAATTTAGAAGGTAATTTATTAAGTAGCTTAAATTCGAATAAATATAATTGTGAACATTTGATATCATTCCTAAAATATTCCCAGCATCAATTGATCCATTATCCATTACGTTATAACATTTCTTGTGAGTCTACAATAACTTATCCATAAGTTTTCTCGTGCTGCACCAAATTGTTCCTTGTCAAAACTTTTTCCCACAATTTGCACATACTGGAAGGTAAAAAACCCCGAGTGAATTTCTTCATGTCTTGTAAGAAGCTTCTTGTTTGTAAATCTCTTCTCACAAATTCGGCAAACAAACTTCTTATCCAGATGGGAAGCAAGATGTGCCTTGAATCCTTTCGGGAAACGGAAGCAATTTCCACAAATATCGCACGTGAATGATTTTACAGAGCCAAAGCCACATGATGGCGCAGCACTTTTTGTATATCTTTGAAATTTATGTCATGGCTGCACCATAGCACAAGAAACAAACAATTAAAACCTACAGTGCAAACTTGATATAGCCCGAGCTACAAAACGATTAACATTTATCGACTACTTGGTAAGACTTATCACCAGATTGCGACAATAATTCTGTCTCCAAATGTATGCACTGGATGATATTTAATATTGCTTTCCGCTATGCGTACTTACTCTTCGAAATACGAATGACGTGCATCACTGAATTTTAGCATACGTAGTCTAAATATTTGCAAATCGATATCACGTCTCACTGATACGGTATCAGTTTCAAAAGTATGAAGTTGTACACCATTGTCATTTACTTAACTTCGTCCCCACCTAGCGCCAAAAATACATAAAACTGTCTAATTTGAGATTTCGATTGAAGTGATCGCATCCCGTTTAAAGACCTCTCCTGACATGAAGTACGTGTAGCATCATCTTATTTGATTTAATTTATTGTAAAGCACTGGAGGGTTGTACATTATTTTAAATGTTGAAACAAATATTTTTGTTTAATAAATAACATAAGTATTTTACTTTCTCTTTAAGAACCCAATTGCCAATATTGCGCCGATTACGTAAATCCCAAAAGTAATAAATCCTGCAGAAATGGTGCTCCATTTATCGCAAACATTTACACTTTCCGTGGTCCATGATGTTGCACTGGGAAGATCAATTAATCCTCCACTACCAATGTTAGATTTCGTAATTTGAACCATTTTTGGGATGGATGATTTTTCGTTTTTGCAGTGAGAATCCTCAAAGACGTTGATACAGTTTGACGAATGGTCCCATTTGTAGGAGGCGCCAATGTCGCCACTCGACAATTGATTACAGTCCAGATCGTCGGCTAAATTTGTAAATATTCAAAATTTGTAAATGTCAGTCTTTTGTTATTTTTAAATTGCAGACGATATTTTTTGGGAAACTTGCTCTGCTTATGACAAACGTCGTAAACATTTGTTTCCGTTGGAATCTTCAATCCTGTTAACGACGCCCTCACTCAGCTCAACTTATCTTATTTGGGGGTGTAAATCCCGACGTCGTTAAATACTCTTAACTTTAACTTGACTTATTACTTGACTTGGACTTGACTTGACTTGACTTAAAACTTGTGAAAATGGACTTGAAAACTTATTCAAAGCTTACTTAACTTATGGGTGGTGATAATAAACTTTACTTAACTCGCAATAAATGACCAAAAACTTAAAACTTAAATTGGAAATTACTGGAGCTTTATTTCACACACTCATTCAGCTTGAACTTACAAAATCACACTTAAAAACTATATAACTTATTCAGACTTGCAGAACCCAGCATGCTTCTTCTTCACACACTCGCAGACAAGTAACGTTTACACTTTTTTCCCACAGGCGGCGCATTCTACTCGTAGCCTTTTTTACAACTAAACTTTTGCACCACCATTCCACCAGGCGAGGTCTGAAACCTCGCTGAAAAACTAAACTATGTATTTCTGTGCTCCACCACACAACGGCACAGAACCATTTCTGTGCTCTCTCACACAACGGCACAGAAAACTCTTCCCTATTACTAATTTCTGTGCTCTCTCACACAACGGCACAGAAACACTTATCTGAGGCAAAATGGTAACTATTATGACTGAAACTTAAAACTAACAACAAAATCTCTTCTTTTCATATCATTCATACTATTACTTAATTACTTCTAAATAATCAATTTAAAACTATAGCATCATAAATTATTCTTATTCATGCCGATCCTCCACAAATCCGTACATCGACGTTGTGATGAATTTCTCCAGTTGCATCGTCTTCACGCTACCGACATCCTTCTCTATTTTACAATCCCCATCAGAAAATGGCTGGAGGCAAAATGCAGTTTCGTTCCAAATGTATGACCCTACGATACCAGCGTCCATTTTGTTACATCCGGGGTTCCCTTCAATTTAGGGGTATAATATAAAACAAGTAAGAATTTTAAACATGTTTTTTCTTAAGTTAAATGAATAATAACATTTTGTTCGTTTATTAAATACCTGGCCTGGTTGGGACAGTTTTGCAATAAACTATTTCCACACAGGTTAACAATATTGGCAAGAAAATACGCCCCTTTCGGATGAAGGTTAACATATTTTGTATGGTGTGCAGATTGCCTAATTACATGTATGTATGTATAATTTGGGAGATATGAAGGAATGAGATAAGTTAAGGTTGGGAGTCGGGTATTATACAATTTTCAGTAAAATTCTGGGGAAGGTTGGGTTTCTGGAGTGTTTAAATGACGACGGATAAAATGGCGGATGTCGTGCGAAATAAAGAAAACGAGGTAATGAGTCAGAATATGTAATTGCAATTCGTAGACAGAAGAAGCAGGAGTTCGGTGTGACTCGTGTCCTAGAAAAGGTTCATTTAGGTACATAATGCTATTGCGTATTCACTGCCAACTAGTAAAAATGGTGATCACTGATCATATACATAACTTTAGAAGCATATTATGAAGATTTTACAGGGGAAGGGAGGTGTGCAAATTTAAGCAAGCGAAAGAATAGAGAGCATGGAGGGATAGGAAGTTTGCGATGGAAAAGTGAGAAACATTGGAACATGTAATGGGATATATATACATTTAAAATAACGAAAAGCTAGCTTTCTTATGGATATACCCGACGCACTAATTCCCATTTATTTGGAGTGGGTCATAATTGGGCTCCAATAAACGGACATATTGTCCACAACATTGGAATTAATTTTCATACACAGAGGATATGTACGCTGGGAGGCATGATTTGCAGTGTTTCGTTTCTTGCAATTTTTCTCCATTTGTTGTGGTTCACCGCAAGAAATGCACAAAATGCAAGAAATGCACAAAATGTAAGAAATGTACAAAAAGAGCGCCACCTACCGATATTTATGATGCAATACATGAATTTTCACGGTCAGGGAGCTTATTTCTAGCGTATACAACAAAATATCGCAAGTTGTGTTCGACTATTTCTTTGACAGGTGCCATAAATCAACAGAATGTCACCAAAAATGAATTATATGATGAGGCCAAACATCTAAAGAGCAAGTCCACTGGTACTATGTTCCTTGCTTCGAGGCTCATTCGATACAAATAATAATTCGTATTAGCAAAATAACTGCTTTGGTTTATTCTCTGTCCCGTTACCATCAAATATTGCACATGGTAATTGGGGCCAACCGGAATTTCATTAAACACGTCAAATTTTCTTCGGCAAAATAGAATTTTACTCAATCTGTTTTGCAAATGAATTCTCACCATGCGAGGAATTCCAATTACTCAATTATAACGCAAGGAAGTACGAGCACGGAAATTCGAAATATTTCTGCAATGGTAAGATAACATAACAGGTAACATAATTAGCTGGAAAATTTTGACATAAATCCATTGAAGTTATTGTGTTACGGGAAAAATGAGAAAATTTACGAAAACGTATGTTTTCAATGCTTTTATTTTCTTATTCGTCCAAGTTATACCATTTATTGGTTGATTTTCAACTTGCAAAAGAAAATTATGGATTGACAACAAAGTGCTGATGCGTCTCTTCAAACAATTCAAACCTTCGCCGACATTCGCTCTCCATCGGAGGGACACATTGCTGTCGGCCCTGATCGAAATAATAATCATTCGGGCAGGTCAGTTCCTTGTACAGCATTCCATCCAGGCAGCCAACGTATCGTGCGCAATCCACCGTGGCGTAGTAGCCGTCCGCCAAGCCTTCACAATCGAAATGTTTCACGGGGCATGAATACTCGTTGGAATGAACGCAGGTCAAACGTTGAGGGTGAAACAGGAGGAAAGTTGGGCAAGAAAACTGTAACAGATTTCCGTTAAGGCAACCCAAGAATAATGAACAGTTTGCGGGATGCGGGTAGTATCCGTCAGGTTGCCCTGTGCAATTGAAGTTAATGTCAGGTGGGGCTGATGTCGTGGTCAGCGTCGTAGTTGTTCGGATTGTGGTGGTTGTAGTAACAGGAAGTTCTGTCGGTTCAACTGTTACCGTTGGGGTGGTTGGAGATAACGCGGTGGACTCAGTCGGCTCGGATACAAAATCTTGGAGGCACAAGTAGGACTCGACATTCCCACCATGTTCAATTTGTTCCAGAGTGATTTTCTACGGAAATAAAATCTTTCAGTGCATATACTTTACAGCGTGCGTCAAGATTTGTTTGCAAATTTTTTAGTCGGAGGTGACTATTTTGCATACACTATATCTTGGCGATTTTCAAACGGTTTAAAAAAATATATATACAATATATATTCTGTATCCTTAACATTGGACATTTTTGTGAGGAAATTATTATCCATCCTAAATTAAAAGTTGAATCATTTGGCTCATGCTGAACCGATTTAGTCAACTTCAACTGCTTCATAATCCCAAGAATCAGCTCAGCTTGCAAAAAAAAATAAAAAATTTTGACACATCCTTTGCATTTTTCCTACCTCAAACACGCATTTTAAAAATTCCATTAATTCAGTCTGATGGTAAATCGTGAGCAAGTTCTTTAAGGTAAACTCTGTAATGGCACTGGCAAAGCTTCTCTGGTACGTTTCATCCGAGCTGTTTGTCCCCAAGAAAGAAAACGAGGCTGGGATGTAGTTTGAGTAGTAAGAGTACGCGTCCTGTATCACGATATGGTCGGTGTTGTCGACGTCGTAGAAATAGTAGAAATTTAGCTCGCTAAGGATGGAACTAATTCTGAATGTCCCATCCCCAAAGACCGGCTCAGCTGATTGGAGGCCTTGTAAAGTGTAGGTTCCTAAAGTAGACAAATAAGATCGGTATTCCATATGGCAATAAAGTTTCAATTTTTACCGTCTATGTCGAACACGAGAAAATTATTGAAGCGAATCCGGATCGATGGTGACCCACTTGAGGATTGCAACACTTCCGGAGCTTGCGACCAGTTTGCATTTAACTGGATTATCGTGTCGCTTAAAAAAAGTAGAATACAATGTTTCACACCGTTGCATACTAGCTAAATCTGGGACTAACTTGATCTGCACGATGTAGTTGGATGCGACGCCACCTCCACGGAATAAATTGGTCGGGACATCGTACCTTAGCCTCATTACGTACGTGTCATAATCCACGACGTGACTGGCGACAAATACTTGCAGACGGTTTGGTCCTAGGGAATTAGTAACTATGAAAGTTATGCATTTATTAAAAACAGAGCTAAATATCTACACAAACCTGCGTCATTTTCTGATGCAATAAGTGTCTAAATGATACAGGAATTTTTTTTAGAGTATGAAAACAAATTGTACATGCCAAGGGTACCTGCTCCGTCCTGTGAACCTTGAAAAGAAGAGCAACACTCCAGAGGAGCAAGTTGGGAAATAGTTTCATCTTCCTGCCACGTACTTGTAGGTACTAAAAATGTACTACGATTAGCATAACGGAATTTCGGTGTTGGTTCATAATCCCTTTATTCTTGTCATACTTTGATCACTTAATCCAAGCATGGCAAATTACCAAGCTTAAAGATTTGCGTAGCACACATCAATTTAATTGATGAAAGGGCTTCTTTCATGTACCGATACAACGTTTTGTTATCATTAAAACTGGACGTCAGCAACTCGGTAAATTCCAGCTACACATAAACCCAGTTGCGCAAGCATGGCAGTTGGATTTGTACAAAGTATGTGAATAAATCTGACACTTAACTATCACGTGGGGGACCGATGCAACGTTTGATATACTTACGACGCACTAAAAGTTTATTACGGTTAACATAAAATATTCATTCCCGTCGCAGTTCATAATCATTTTGATATTTTGATCACTTAATCTACCCCAGGGAGCTTAACAGCACTCAAATTTACGGACTTGCGTCTGGTTTAATAACATAGTAATTTAATTGATGATGGGACTTATCTCATTTACTCAGAATAAGTTTTATTTTGCGGATTATATTTATTTGCCGGATTACTCAACACTTAAAGTGGGCATTCGCATATTGTAGGTATTGCATAATTTTTTAAGTTTAGTGTGTCAGTCGGTTGGGTGGGTTTAATTTAAGGCGTATGTAGTTTGATCGGGTTACGTCAGTTAAGCCCTAGGATTAAACCAATTCATGACGAAACAAATGAAGTAATCATTCATGGCTTTATCCGCGTTATAGAAATTTTGGTTAATAAAATCCCGTCAAGAAAAGTAGGTGATAGTGTGCCTTGAATTTATCGCGATATAAAAATGCAAATACTTAGCGGCGTAATATGAGAATCAATAAGAATACGATAAAATGAAGATTTTTTCATCTTAATTTCGCAAAATTGCTTTATTTCCATTACAAAGGCAGACATCACCGTCAGAATTAATTCATCTAACGTTTGCAAATGTATCGCATAGGTTTCGTGTTACTGTCTACCTCGTAAAAGTTGTAGAAGCTGTTGATATGGTTAATTTTGACTCGCAGCAATGGGCTGCTGTTTGCGGGAGGGTGACCAGGTGTCCAATTCAGCCAGATGGGGACCAGCTGTCCATTCGTCGCCCAGAAGGTAAAGTCCTTGGTTTGCACTTGACCGGCAGTCCAGTAGTTGACGGCTAGGCAATCTTTTCCCGTTAAAAATCGACTTTAAAATTAACAATCGGAATTATACCTGAGCCATATTGGTCGAGTTGGACCGCAATCCAGGCCGCTTCTTCTTTTGTGTCGAAACTGAGCAAATCTCCACCTAATTGGGCAGCACAATCCCTCCTAGCAGTGTTCCAGTCGGCCTAAACTTTTCAATGTGAGGGTGAGTGTGAACAATAAATGGTACAATTTTCATACCGCCGTGTTGCTGACAAAATAGTCGAATTCGCTAAACTCTGATATTCCGACTGCTCCCTCTTTGGCAACGAAGCTGCCCATGTATGTGAAATCTAAAAACGTTAGAAATAGACGTCAGTATTTAGATGGTTTAGTTAGATTAGTCAACTTGCTTTCATTGCGGGTGGATAAAGTGCTTCCAAGGGTGGTGGCTGCAAGCGCGACGACAAGGATAAGTAAGGTGGTCATTTTTGCAGTCAGTGCTTCATAAATTGCGAATCACAATGAGGAAATCAGTCAAGTTCAATGCCTTTATATAGAGGAGAGGTGACGACATGTTAAACGCAAACATTAATCTGCTGAATTGTGATGGATTAAGTGGTGTAGATTAGTATCCGGCTAACTTAACAGCCTTATTTCTTGCCCGACTATTATCCAAATATGAAAATAATTATACCTTTGATTGGTCGGCGAGGTGATACAAACATAAAATGTCTTAAAGTGTGTGATTAATTTTGACCGGGCTTATTCTACTCATAAAATGTTTCAATAGTTACGTTAAACGTAGTAAAAGTTTATAACAATTATAACAAAAGAATTACGGAATAAAATGTTCAGTCCAGTTCATAATCCCTTAATTCTTCTGACATTATAATCAAATAATCTACATGGATTTGCGTCTGGTTGAATAACTCAACAATTCAACTGATGACGGGGCTTATGTCATGTTCTTATTAAACACATTAATCTCCTAAACTGGGTTGGCTTATTCCGTAGAGATAAGTTACTTCATAACCAGAGTAAAAGGTTCACACTCTCGTAAAATAATTCTGTATTTGGCTGCTCGCCGAGGTGCGTTCACCGGTAAAAAATATGGGGAGATTAATCCTGATCGGACTTGTTCTACTAATGAAATGTTTCCAGGCAAACGTTTCAGCGGCTACGTGTACACCAGGTACGAATTTATTAATTATTTTTTCAATTTATGGTGCAAGTAGTAATAACTTAAAATTATGTAGATGCATGTGTGAATAATTATGTTCGAGGGAAACTTTACGAGTTCCAGCGATGGGTCATTGATGAAGAAGATGATGAACCGCTTGGCTTTCCTGCCGAATATAGTCGAAAGTTGACAACAATGTTCTCAGAGACCAACCTCACATTTAGGTAAGTTTGAAAATTATTATAATCAGACGTCCTGAAAATGGAAACACCAAAAACCAAAAAACAACACCATCATAAAATCCACTACGAAATACGTTTTGGTTGTTATAACACACGGCTTTTTGACAGTGCACTTTGTTTCCGACGGACATTTCCGTAGTCTTAGTTACGAGAAATCTTCGTACAATGTACAATGTCATAATTCGAAATCCATTTGAAGTGGTTTTTTTGACAATTCGTCGCTATGGGAAGCATGATACATTTTTAAGGTCAGAACACGGTGTAAAGAATAATGACCCGGGTTAATTAATAATTATTTATTTTGTTTTAATGAAAGAGAGTTCATATCATGTACAGATACGAACTAATGATCGGGGTCCCGACCAAAAATTGTCTGTTCTGCGAGATTTGTTGTGTTCTTCGTCCTCTAGACCGTATATACCCCGGGATGAATTGGATTCATAATTATCCAGACCATATCCTAAAATATCCTAAAATCCGTGTCGCTCTTTACTTATTTTATGGCTTATCTTATTTCATAATTTGCACAAATACGTAAATGTCAAACCACTGTACAATGTACACCATTTGTTTCCGCTAATACTTATCCCAATTTATTCCAGCGCCGCGGTCTTGACCGGATTGTATCCCCTCCTTCCAGTGTCATCCGGGCAAGTAGTATCCAGCGTTCTAAGTGGATACCAATATGTGTACTTGTATTCCAGACAAGTCCTACTTTCAGGTTGTCCCACCATTTTTCCCAATAGGAAAGACAAGCTCTAACTTGCTGTCAAATTCAGGTTCTTACAGCGTGAGCGGGACCGTGTTAGGCAATCCGATAGATTCATCCGGTCGTTACGAAATATACTGTCAAATTAGTAATGGTGGATATCTCTACTACACGGTCAACAGTGCTGGGAATATTAACGTCACCTCAAACTCAATTGATTCTTATTGGTACGTGGAACCCGATTCGATTCCATCCTTTGAGAACTTCATGCAGCCGGGGGATCCCATTCGACCAGTTTTGACGACTTTCTTTGCCGAAAACATTCTTAACTCACTCTTAACTCCACTTAGAGCCTACACTGTCAAATTAAAAAACCACATGGCGACGATTTTCCAAGGAAAATCATTGGTTACTCTGACCACTTGGGAAGACGTTCCAATCCCTGCGACCATTCCACCACCAGTTCCATCCACAACGGAACGCCCATTGTTTCAATGTCTCCCAAGTAGGAAGAATCCATTTGAATGGCAACCTATTTCTAGTACTTGTTATTTATTTTTTTGAACCGTTTAAGATGCCTGCATGGACACGTACTACGTCAATGAACTGAAGGGGTTGCCGGGTTACGCCACAAGAAATGGCCTCCAGCGGATTCCACTAAATAGATCATTTTCGAACCGAACTCTTACAACGGTTTTTGATTTGGACCTCACATACACGTACGTCTCGAATAGTTGTGTCAATTATGCAGCTGTATTTAAATAAACGATGCTCCCTTAGGGATGTTGTCGTTGACAACTTCTTGGATGGCAGCAGCGGCAGCCCAAGCTTTACAAACAATTTGGCAGCGGGAAGTATTACTGTTTATTGGTACAATGAAGTCACAATTTCAGGTAAAATCGCTTCCACAGTATTTTAATTTTTTCACGTCTAAAAGAATTCTCGTATGCCTTCACGGCAAATTAATTAATTGCAATCCTCAAAAAATGATGTAAGATGTATTGAACATAAATTATCATGCAACCAGTGCCACTATACGTATACAAATATTCAAGAATCTTCGAATCAAATTTGTTTATTTTTAGGAAGTTTTACCGGAAATGGTACAATTCTTGGGGTTCCCACGACCCATGCCGGACGGTGGACTGGTAGATTTCGTCACCGACTTTATAACAATTTTAGGTATAGTCTGTCCGGCAACTTCGAAGGATTGAGTGTAGGTGTTCCCTCATACTCAACCTTATCCCTTACCATGTACGGTTTCTCCACGGACTTATTTCCAACTCTGCATCCCCTCAAACAACCGTTTGATGCATTGGTTCAAACACAACTTACAGCTGTATACACAAGCACTTGGGTCCTTGATCTGCTCCCTTACAATAAAGATTTCTACAATGAGGTCCTTAGTGCTGGCACTTTCGAACAGCTGATAACATCGCAGCTACCACCAACTTCTCCTCCTGTACCAACAACGACAACCCAACGACCCACGACACCATCAACCCCGCCACCACCATTTGAGTGCGAACCAGGTACCCAGGATAACATCATTATGAACATATAAGGGGAAGCAGAGTCTGTAAAATTCCTTCCTGTCCTGTCCAGATGGCTGCCTTGTTGACTACGTAAAATTGAAGTTCAGCCGTTTCGCGGACTGGGTGGATAGCGCTGACCGTGACCCGTTAGTATTGCCTGGTGTACATCGAGTTCAGTTTGCAATTTGGGACATTGACCTATACCTCGAGTACGGTTATTACCCAATATAATGTAATAATTTAGCCTCAACCTATAGCTTTACCATGGTTTTTTAGGAACATCACTGTACACGGATATCTGCCCACCTTCCTGAATGCTCAAACATCCTTGACTTCTAATTGCTTGAGCGGTACAATTACAATGTCAACCCGTTCCCCATCGCTTCAAATATATGGTAACGAGATGATAACTCATTAAGTATGTAGAAGGTGACTTCTAAAAACTAAATTTCTTCTCAAGGAAATTACAACTCGTCCGGAACCCTGGAAGACTACTCTTTGACAGGAAGCGGAAACTGGGGCATGAACATTTCTATTTCGTCGACACTAACATTAACCTACCGGCTCGATACGGATGGCTTCATAGCCGAACTTCGGGACACATTTGCAACCTCCTTGTCCAGCAGAAGTGGAGTGCTTTTCGAAAATTTCATCGATCCATCTGCCCCTTTAGCAAAGTTGTTACTCGACGACATAGCTGTGAGAGCTTCTACCCTCGTAGCCCAACAAGTCAGATCATTCACATCGCTGATTACCGATTTCATGAACATCCTCTTAACTGAGAACAAATTCTACGACATCATCACCTGGCACCGGTACGGGAACGAAACGACTGAACCACCAGTAATTTGCGCAAAAAATTCAAGGTCCTCAGTCTCCCTTAACAACTGGTATGTCCCCATATTTGGCCACGTTCCCCTCACCATTAGAGGATCTCGCCTAGACATTTTGCAAAGTCTGGAATGTTGGTTTGAAGACGGCCTGACTACCATTGTCCCGGCAACAATTGTGGATTTAAATACCGCCACGTGCTCAATCCCCTACCTGTACCAGACTGGTCGAATACCTGTCCAGGTTATTCTGACTTATCCAAATGGATGCCAGCAGACTTATGAAGAAGTCATTTTCTCCGCTAAACCCGAAGATTACAGGGACACGCTAACCGTGAGTGTAGGCAATGATGGAAAACTGGATTTGGACTGGGACGCGGCCTACTTTGCCAGTTCATATCTTCAACTCCACGTCGCCGAGCTGGATCATGACACAGGGGCATGGGTTGAGAAGGGAATTCTTGTTCCTGTGTTAGAAAACACGGGATCCTACTCCCAAATTCCGGACGATCTTTCCCTTTTGCCCTCCCTATCTAACGGGTTTGTCTTATTTCTTTCCCCAACTGAAGGAGCAGAGATGAGGCTGTATTCGAACGTACTTTACACGAGTTATGGCAAGTCGCCCGAACACTTCATTTCCGCCTGCACATCCTGGTATGAATCGGATAACGGGGCACCTCCAAGTTTGGAACCCTGTCCCCCACTCCTCACCCAGGCTTGGGTAGACTCCCGCTTCGAGTACGAGTGGGACTTACAGGATTATGAAACGCTTCAATTCTACCACCCCGGTTCGCAGGCCACTTTCCGTCAACTGATCCCAAATGGGAATGGTTCTGGGTCGCAGTGTGCCTACAAAAACGGGGAGTTACTCATAGGCCCCACTGGCGGTGGTTCGGCGGACTACGCCTCCCCAAATAATCGCACCGGGTTCATCCAACACCACATCCGGGACGTGCATCCATGGTACATTTGCTGCGGCTACAGTGGAGATGACGCATCGTGCAGGAAGTACTACGAAAAGCGCCCCTCTGACGATGGGACGACGTATGTGCCCCCACCGCGACCCGGTAATGGGGAGGGAGACCCACACATGACCACTTTTGACGGAGTTTCGTACACTTTCAACGGCGTGGGAGAATTTTATATGATAAAGGGATCCAACTTTGAAATGCAGGCAAGAATGGAGCAGTTCATCGAGGCTGGGAATGGTCTTCAGAGAGATGGTTCCACTTTTACGTCGTTTGCATTTAAAGAGTTTTCCCAAGAAAGGAACGAGACCTTAGTACACATACAACTTACAGCTGGAGAGAACGGACTGATTGTCTCAGTTAATCAAACACTATTACAAATTCCGGTCGGCTTTTCTTCCAAAAATGGGAAACCGTTCGTCTCGCAAATACAAGAGGGAGGCTCCCTCGCTGTCTTCCTAGGAGATGATGGCGCGATCATTCAAAGCGCATTTATTTCCTTCAGTACAGGGTTCAGTTTCAACGCTTCCGCAATAATGGGTCAAGGGGCCCTTAATATTATCAGTTTTGCTCCGACCAACTTAAAGGGGGAGGGCTATAGTGGGCTTTTAGGCTCATATGATGGGATTCCGGATAATGATTTAACCTACCCGGGTGGAGTTCCCCTTCTACTCAATTCTACAATTAGGGATATACACTACGATTTTGGCATCAACTGGAGAACTACGGAGGTTGAATCCATTTTCAGCTACGATTTTGGGAAAACCCACGCATCCTACCAAAACCCCAATTTCGAGCCGAACTTTGACGAGCCGAACTTTGAAGATTACCCGGAAATCGGGGAAATATGTGGACAGTCGGTGGAGTGTTTGTACGACTATGTTTCCACAGGAAGTGCAGATTTCGCCAAAGAAACGAAGCAATTCCAAGAAAAGTTTGAAGAGGTGGCTGAAATTATTGAAGAGGTTGTCACCATGTGTACAAGGCTTCAAAACCTGGAGGATGGCTGGTTCTCTCTTGACAATTACATGGCCGGCGCCGTGACAAATTTCTACTGCAACCCCGGATTTGTCGTGACTGGAAGCGGATCGCTTACCTGTGGACAGGATGGCAATTGGAATGGCCAGGAACCGACGTGCCTCTCCGCTGCGGGTGAGATGATATATTATAAAACAATATTTATTCATCCATGGCCCCCAAGATTATTGCCATACACTGATCTTAAATTAATTTCAATCTTCTGTTGAACCAAAATTAATTCGCTGTACCTATTTATCTTTGCGTCAGACTTTGATTGCACGGAGAAGCCGGATGGGTACTATGCCGATGCAAACGATTGCAGCAAGTACTTTGGGTGTCTTAATGGGGTGATGAGAGAGCACATGTGTCCCTACCCAATGCTCTTTCATTCTATTAGACTTACATGTGTCCCAGCGGGATCAGCTGTTTGTGCTGAAATAATTTAAATAATCAATCCAACCAATTGTACCTTTGTTGAGTGCTAAGAATAAAACTAATATTGTAAAGCGGAGTTTGTATCACATAATTTATCAACTCATTTTCATTTCTCTTCCCAGATGATACCTCGACCGCCCCACCGTCTACGACGTCGTCCACCGCGCCAACTTCTACGCATGGTTCCACAGCCACACCGGTAAGCACTTCTACGACACCACCACCAGAGATGACTCCAATTTTAATAGTTGTACCCAATCATGCGGTTAGACTGACAAGCAATTTTTTGATCTCTATCGCCATGATGGTTCAATTTGTCGCTATGATTAACCGACTGTATTGTATTGTATTGAGTTTAACGTCAAACTAGTAATAGCCGAAGCTGTTTTCATACTAGGGACAGGGATAGGATATACTACACTAAATCAGAATACCGT
>JAQFZJ010000665.1:0-19353 GCA_034695645.1 Folsomia fimetaria
AATTATCTCTCAGTGCTATGTGTTGAGCATTGACTCCTGTGTCGATAATTCCCACCACGATTCCTTCACCCCTGTTCCCTTTAGCCCAGACTTTGGGTGCATTAATTTTAACGACACCGTACTGAGTGGTGTCATTGTCTGCTCGAGCACGGGAGGCTGGTATATTTTCAATCGCTGTGATTGGCAATATTTTTGCCTTAATTGGCTCTCGGATGACCATGGGGAGGCCAAATGAGAATTTTGATAAGGCTTGAATTGCACCAATATCTACATCTCGCACTACAATTCGATTAGCAACCCAGAAAGACTTTGCCTTATCCACTATGCCCAAAGTGGTCAAGGCGTTCATTACTGGAATCTGAGAAATTCGGGACCGTTCTTGCAACAGGGTTATAATTTGATTCCGCCTTGCGTCTCCAGTAAGGGATGTGATGGATGGGTTGGTCAGTACTTGACCCAGGACAGGTTCCATTTCAATGACAATGTCACGTCTTGCTCCTGGTGATAGACTTTTTAAAGATTCTCCCAACTTGGTCACACCCCCTGCCCCTTGGGAAGATACAGTCAAAGCTGCTAAAATTGTGAGACGAAGTAACATCTTGAAAATTTTGAGAAGTTCGCAAAAATTGACAGAGAGAAACTGGAATGTGACAGTTTGGGTCAACTGTCGAGATGACACTAAATGAACCCGATGTATTATTGTGGTTGTTACCAGTTTTAGAGAGGAGTCATATAATTAGGTGCTCTGTTCTGTTGGACTGGTTCTTTAGAATAGACATTTTCCAACAGTGATATTTGATGATAGTGGTAAAACATTTGGTTGAAACGGGTTGATATATATACACTCATTATGACGCGAAACGGATCTTGATGTACCTGAAGGACCAACCAAGATCCAATTGAACACAAACATCAAAACAAAAGTTGTTTCATCATAAATACAGACAAAATAACCTGAATCTGCAAAAGTCGGGATTTTACTTTTAGACGACTATATAATATAACAAGGAGTGCAAATAACATGTAATATGCTTCATTACTCATAATATGGCGAAGGTTATTCATCAATTGTTTAACAAGAAGAGTTCCAGGAATATAATGGAAACCAAAATTATCATATGCCCCTTGATGCTATGCAAAGCACACTAATGCTATTATCATTTTACAAATGACACGCACAAGATAGTGTTGCTGTCATTATTATTTTTGATGAGCAATTTCTAGTTTGGGGTCACCTTCTGCACCTGTATTACCAACATTGAAATACCACGAAAAATAATTGTTTTTTTGGTAAATAAGTAATGCCATAATATAGTACACAAAATGTATGGAAAAATTTGCGTTCAATGGAACAGAATCTAGGACATGAATGATAAATCATAACGCACTGGTATATTAACTGAATAGTCAGTTTATTCATTACTTAAAACAAGCAATATATAACTTAGTTTTCTGGAACATCCATTTCCCCGTCATTAATAGCATCAATGATATCATGAGGGTTTCTGCCGTCAATGGTGCATCCAATGGACTGAGCAGTTCCTAACACTTCCTTCACGGTTCCTTCCAACTTTTTCGCCATGGACCGATCTTTCATAGCCTTGGCAATGTTCAATATGTCGATGAAGGTGATGTTACCGTTGTGTTTAACTAAATAACGGAACGTTAGGAATTAAATTTCATCTACAATGAATGAATACAATTATTTTTCATCACTTACTGTTCTTAACCTTCTTCCTGTCACGGGGAGGTTCCTTCAAGGCTTTGATAATCATAGAGGCTGCAGATGGAACAACTGAAATTGTAGCTTGACGATTCAGAATTGTCAGGCGGACCGTGATCTTAAGCCCTTTCCAGTCTCCAGTCGCTTTGGCGATGTCATCTCCCACCTTCTTTGGGGACTGTATAAGAAAATCCGATTAAGCACGGCTATTCTTCTTCGTAATATGTAAGCAAACAAAAATAGCCTACCAAACCGAGTGGACCAATCTTGGGAGCCAGTGACGATGTCGCACCAACTTCTCCTCCCACACACCTCAAGTGCACTGTTGAAGACGATTACAAATGTTATAAAAAACTTGCATTTAAGATAATGTATTGCCTTGAATTATACAGCATCAACCATATTCAATACTACTATGAAATGAAACAAACGTATGGATTTTCAAATTCATTTGTTAAAACTGTTAATAATCCATTCAGCACACGAAAAGTAAAATAAAAATGAGGGCATTTTGGGCAACCTGTTCTTATCTTGTTCCATTAGAAGGAAGACTTTAGGATCCACCCCACCAACAGTCGAGGAAAGATCACTTACCAGTGACCACCTGTCAGTCGATGTTGTATAAATCACAATCGACGACGACGACGACGACGACGTGGATTTTAAGAAATGTCGGACACTTACCAACTTTAACTTCATTGGGATCAAACTTGGGACCCATTTTGGCGTCTGAAATCGGTGGTGGATGAGTCTGCGGAAGACACGACCACTTTTTTTGAAATTTTTAGTTGCACCGTGTTCAGTTGCCTGTGAAAAGGAAAATAAGGGAATGCGGAATGATGGGAATAATTATGCGATATTGGAGCATGGACAGAAAATGTGAGCCGGGCACACGTTGACAGGAGCTTCAATTTCTCCCAGTGGATGGCAGTGGTGGTTATTTCCTTGATTTTGTGCGTTTCAAAATGCCCCATTCACTCATTTAATCATTTGCAATCTTATGCTATTGTTATACTTCGTCTCAAGACTCAAGTGTATCATATCTTTTAGGAATATTTTATTTTTAGCAAATAAAAATTGATGCACCCAAAATATTTACATTGAAGTGAAATTAAACCAGTTTTTTTTAAACAAAGCAGGGCATAAGGAAAGACGGGTGATGACTAATAAGAATTGAGGAATACATGTGATATAACGAATATCATAAAATTCAAATTAGTGAAATTGGTTTGGTTATAACCCGATATATTGTTACTACTAATTATCTTTTTTTCGATTTGGACAAGAGCTTCGTCAGAAAAGAGATTTTATAAAAGCTGTTCTGTATTTGCACATTTCATTTGTGCATGTTAGCTGTAGGAGGCAAAATGAGACGAATAACTGCATTTCAAATAATCACTGTAATTGTGATTGTATTCACAAACCATGTGAATAATTCCTTTGAATTTGTTGTTCTAAAGAATAATGATGGGTTTAGAGAACAGGGACTACGGCTGCACAACTATTATCGATCCTTGAATAAAGTGTCCCTGTTGGAATTGGATCAAGAGGTAATTCATTTATTCTTTTTTTTGTCATTTGTACTTGATTGCCTTTTGTAGTGCAATTCTTTGTTTTATTCTTTTGTTTTGAATTAAATGTAGCTCAATAAGTTGGCACATGCACATGCAGAAAAGTTGGCATCTTGGAACAATTTGACAGCATCTGAGTCTGGATTTTCTGAAAATCTTTGGAGTCATAGAGGCGAGCTGCTTCCATTGGCGAAGGATATTGAATATGCGGTCAAATGTTGGTACACCGGTAGCACAACGCCAGGCCGTGTACAACCTTCTGTCGACCATTATGTTTTGAGGTCGAATTCTGTAACAAGTGTAGGTTTTGGTGTGGGGACGAGCGATCACAAAGGGGAAGGGTACAGCGTAGTGGTTGCGTACTATCAATAATTGATCGAGTAAAGCTTTGTTTGTAACTAAACATTGGATTTGAAATAAAGAAAGTGAATTGTTGAGAAAATGTTATAAATACAGCAGCTGTAGTATGTGTCTTGCATCATATTGATTAGTTGGTTTGCCAAGCCACATGCATATATTCTAATTATCTGGGATTGTTTATACAACAAGACAGAAATGAACTACAAAAGGATTTTGGTAAGTTGTTAACGTCATGTATTTACTCAAAATTATAAATTTTTGATCCTGTTACAGGTGATACTGATCATCTCATTAATCTTGATGAACACATTTTCAGATGCAGGTATTCTGCAAAAGTTGAAAAGAAAATTTAAAAAAGGTGGAGGAGGGGGTGGGGGTAGAAAGGGTGGAGGTGGGAAGGGTGGAGGGGGAGGTGGAAAAGGGGGTGGAGGCGGTGGAGGTGGGTATGGAGGCGGAGGAGGAGGGGGTGGCTATGGGGGTGGTGGTGGTGGTGGTAAGGGCGGGGGTGGACGTGGAGGAGGAGGAGGAGGAGGAGGAGGAGGATACGGAGGTGGTGGGGGTGGTCGATCAGGTTCGTAGGATTCTAATTTTTTCGCTTTTAGTGTTTAATGTGAATTTATATTTTTGTAATTATTTAGGTGGAGGTGGAGGTGGTGGATATGGAAAATAATTTAGTGTACGTATCAAAAACAGTTAGAAACGTTAATTAGTATTTGTAAAAAATAACAAAGAATAGTTACAGTGAAATAATTGTAATCTGCATAATCAATCCTAACTATTAATGATTATATTATATTAGGTGATTAAAATTGCAAAAACAGTTTATAACAAGTGTGTTACACACTATAACAAAGCCCTCTTAATAGTGTTAATTTGCCACTAGCCAATACTTATAATAGCTAATTAATGAAAAAATAAAACAATATAAATAGACTGCTGGACAAGATTGGCATGTCAAGCAGTGTGTTTGGCGCATGATTATTATCATTATTCAAATGGAACAAATACTCCCTATCCGAAGTATCATAATGTGTTACAGGGATCCGTCTCTGCGCAATTTCGAAATTTCTGCAACGTTTCAACTTGACATCGTAGAACATGTTTTGATCTTTGCATTGACACGTTCCTGTGTGATTTGAACAGCTCAGACCAATAAAATCATTACAACGTGGGTCATCATCATCATGTTCATCCTCAACCGTGCAATTTTGTCCGTGATCTTTTAAGCAGAGTTGTTTGTCCGAATCCAAATTCCCAGCAGGCACAAATCCAGCAATACATTCGCATGTGCTGACTCCTTTATCAATATCCGGTTTGCAGGCCGCCCAATCTATGCAAGTATCCCTCTTCAACTCACACAAACTCCCGATAAGAGTTACACATCTTGCCAACTTCTCATTGAAAGTTTGATCTTTTGGTCGAGCACATTGGCAACTCCCACTACTATAACATTTGAATGATCGTTCCGTGTTGCATTTGTGCAGAGAATTGCAACTGGTGCCATAAATTCCCAAACAAGCTTTTCCATCTGACGTAGGAGCATGACCAACGTTACAACTGCATGTAAAGTTCTTTTCCCCATCAATGTCATCCCCCGGTATTCCAATGTATCGCTCAATCTCGTCATTCTCACCGAATCTAATACAATCAGAATTGTCCGGGCAAAACTGAAAAGAACGGTGCTTATTGCTGCAATCTTGACCAACGTGCAAGTAGCATCTTTTTCGC
The DNA here is from genome assembly GCA_034695645.1 of Folsomia fimetaria. Lineage (NCBI taxonomy): Eukaryota > Metazoa > Arthropoda > Collembola > Entomobryomorpha > Isotomidae > Folsomia > Folsomia fimetaria. The sequence goes on from JAQFZJ010000665.1 coordinate 5,383, forward strand.
TTTGGGTGAAAGTATTGTGATTCCTGAAATCGGCATTGACAACTATTGTTGTGACACACCATATCTGCCAACATGTCACAAATAACCTCAGAGTCACAAAATTCTCCGAATTCTGCAGATCTCACGCATTTCCCTGACTCAGGTTCAAGAGTATGATTCTTTAAGCATCGACAATATCTTCGTTCACAGCTTGCATTCTGATCACATTCATCTCCTCTTGTACAGTTTGCTCCTACTTTTCTGAAGCATTTCCCCCGCAGTGGGTCATATTCTTCCATGGTCGGATGGCAATTGGGTAGGCACACGCCGGAATGGCTTTTTGAATAGCATTTTGAATTTGAGAAATATTAGAATGATTGTTATATAACCAAAATATATAATCACAATATAATTATCACCAAAACAGTTGGAGTGACCTGTCGCAATCGTCTGTTTCAATGGGAGCACACTCTTGTGCGTCAGTGTCATTGTAATCTTCATCGTCGTCATCGCAGTGGACTTGCGTGTAAACTGAGTCACATGGTTCCAAAAAGTTTTTGATCAGATGACGATGTGGCAATAATAGATTATTTCCTTTTGTGACTTTCACAAAATATCCCAAAGTCAGAAAGAAAATTAGTATCCATAATATTTTTGCCTGGATGAACGGATGATAATGAGACTGGTGCTAAAACATGCCAAAGGGTTTAAACGAAAAATAAATTACCCGTAAGTAAAATGTACTTTATGTCTTACCTTCATGACCAAGTTATTATTTTATGCGCTTCCTTATGCGAACAAAACAGACAAACCACATTATGCGCAGTGTGACCAGCAAAAACAGTGAAACAGAGACAACATAATTTTGGAAGCGGAAGTAAACAAGTGATTTGCGATTACACAAATTCACATCAAATGAAACAAAACATGCATATTATGTACATATCTGTTGTGTTCTCACTATGATTTATTACATAGAAGTGAATTTCATACTTGAGCATTACATAGAATATACATAGAGCACTAACTATGATGGCATACTATAGACTAAATTGTTTTGGCACTTGACAAATATAAATATTAATAAGTTTGCATTGTCATGTAATATTTTTGCTTGTTTGGAAGACATATCGTTTGAGAATTTCAATTTCAGGGCACTTTTGAACTAAATCATTGGCAAACTTTCTCCCAATGGTTTGACTTTCATCATAGCAGAAAATATCTACTACAACCTTCCTAATATTGAGAATTTTAAGAAATTGTTTCTCCAAAAGAGACTGTTGAATATTGGAGAAATCTTTTAACTCCTCTTCTGGCTCTTCTTCAGCCGTCTCTCCTTCGACTCCTTCCCCTCCTCGACCTCTCATCCTCTTTGATATGGAAAGAATCAGTTGAAGAATCAAGGCTTGTTGGTAATAGTAGAGAAGCTGACCTGAAAGTGTAAGTCTGTTATGTACAAACTATATCATAAAATACGAGAATAATTCTGCACTTTGTGTCCCAAACCTCTCTGACGAGATAAGCCGGGCCATAAAACATCTGCAACTTCCAACCATTTTTTGCACATGCGGGTAAACTTTTCCACAAGCAAAGTCCACTTTTCATCGGTCAGCTTTCCATTCGCGTCGGCAAGTTCAGACGACATGTGTTGCAGGAGTAGAATCTCAACCTTGTAAATTATAAAGTGATTGGGATGCACAGAATTGTCTGAATGTTTTTGGCTTAAACTTTCCAAGTTTTCAATTAGCGTGCTTCTCCAAACTTGGTTCTCTTCAGTTTTTTTAAGAACACAACAAATATCACAAAAGTCTTTTTTTATGTTGGAGATAACTTGGTTGTAGTAGTTGGAGTCCTTGGCTAACCCGCACTCGTGACATTGCCACATTAGCTGCTTCAATTTGTTCCCTGCTTTTTCTTGTACTTGGATTTGAACAGTGGGAAGTAGCCAGAAGTTGGTTGTTGAAGTTGGTGACTCAGTGGAACTTTCATGATGGTCTCCTCCTGGACACTTTATTGCAGAGAAAAAGGTGCACAACTCCTCAGGATCTTTGCATCTTTCACATTCACAGACAGCAACGGTGGTAGCAGATCTACTTTCTCCATGCCCCAACCCTAACCATGCTTGACGACCCATTACATCCTCCTCTGCATTTGCATAAGACAATGTGACTGTTCTTCCAAACTGAATTGGTAGTAAAGCTCGTAAGTGAATTTTGGTAGTGTTTTCTTGAATAATCCATGACGAGTTTGGAACACAATTTGGAGTGGCTTGGCACGCAGTGTAGTACAGATGAAAGGCACGCGGTTTGGTGAAGAAATGCCTGAAAAGAGTGTAGATACTACATACATTTATAATTTAAATTTCCAAACCCATCATGGTCCATGAGTAAAAAATTTCAGACAATTTTGCACACATAAAAAGTAGTTTGGTTATAAATACTCTAAACTCACCCATCCCGTAAATTGCAAAGTTCATCTTCATAAACTTCACAATGTCTGTGAGAAATGACCCTCAGAACGAGGGCAATATCTTCATTCGTTACATTAAGTAGATTGAGACTTATAATAAATTCATGGCAAAATTGACCAAAATCGGTGGTACTGGGTATTTCTTGAAAATTATCACACTCATTCCTATTCCGCATCTCATCAAGTTTCAATATCTTTTTCCATTTGGTAGGATCCAGTTCCTTGAGCAGAATTCCCCGTAGGATTGTAATGGCCCAGTATTTATACCACTCCCGACTTTCTCCTTTGCCCAGGTGAGCCAAATCCACGAACAGTTGTTCATGACTTCGACTTGAGGATGTAAATATTTTGCATTCCAGCTCATGATGATCTCCTACACCTATACATTGTGGACCACACATTGCCCAAGAACAGGAAGGGCAACGATAATCTGAGTTTACGACTTGAAAGCATCCTAAACAAAGCTGCACTGCGGCTGTTGGATTTGTGATACTACTTTTGGTAGCTTTCTCCTCTCCTTTCTCCGCTTTTCCAAGACCAGAGAGAAGAGGATTCTCTCTCCAAATTATTTCCCCGGGTTTGATGTTTCGTGTGGCAATCAACCGGCTTCCAAGGATTGGATCGTGTTGGTGAATCAGAGGAAAACACTCGGTTTTGTGCTCTTTCCAATGAATACGTTGGTGGGCTTTTCCACAATAACTGATTTTCTTACAGTTCCTACAAGAACTGATGCTGGGTGATGAGCAAACTGGACACGTAAAGTCGGGATCAGAATCAGTCGAAGTAGTAGGTTTTTGGGACGTCGGGTTAATTTCTGAGCAACCTTGTTCGCTTGCAGTGCAATTGGCAGGGTCCCTTTTAATGGAGTCTTCCAAAGTCATTTTGTCAGAATTGCTCTGTCACCTTTCACCAGCGAAAAATATTAATTTGGAGAGGACACTAATGGTCTCTTGACCGAATTGAACTTTCTTACTCTGGCATTAAAGTAACCCCTTTGTCCTAAAATGTCAAATATGGAGAGGGTTTATTGGTGGATGATGATGGTGATATGCCTCATAAACTACAATAATGTTCCAAACCTCTCATTTCTTCCCTGTTTGACTTTCTCTTTGTTGCACTTACTCTTTCCTTCGCGTCTTGCATACACTCCACTCGTTATGAAGTTTGAGTTACAATCTTGGAATTTATTTTATGATCCAGTAAAGTTTAATGTTGATTTGATCATTATAAAAGTTTAGCACGAGATAAAATGGTGTAGTTGAGTTAAATAGGCCGCTGGGTATTTTCAGACCGATATAAAATTAAGCGATGATTAATGCCAAAAACACAAACTTGGCTTCTATTTCGAGTTCAATCTATTGCAGGAGGTTGGTCAAGTACCGCTTTTGGCGAATTGACAGAAAGTGATAGTTACACAACTGAATAATGACGGCTGTGTGCCAGCCAGTTTGACTTTCTGAATAACATGTGGACGTTCGAATCGAACTCTACAAATTGTAGGCTATAATACAATAGTTTCAACTCTGGGTGGCGAACTTCAAGTTTTTCTTACTTCCTTTACAGATAGGCACATGAATTTATAACAAGCACATATACATATACACAAACTTTTGTAATGAAACTGAGAAAATTGTCCACTTTCGCCAGGTGAAAGTTGCTTAATCACACGGAAGTTCCCTTCAGTGTGTTATGATTGATTGCAAGTGAAATTTTGGTATTGATTGTTACGCTTGCTGCAAGTGCAAATTACCATTTTATCCGTAGTAATTTACCACGTACCACAAACGCACGTGTCTGATAAAAGGTAATTCTGCTAACTTTTCTTGTTTTGACCTCGCTTCTCTTCACCAAGACAAGACCTACTATATACTGTCAACCTTATTAAACTGATTCATGGATGATAAAATAACGAATGTATACAATTTGAGACTGAAACAGAGTACAAGAGTAAAAATAGGATGATGTTCTCACAAACGAGAGCAACAAGCAAATGTGTTCTGTTTTTATTTTACAGAACACCACGGTGCATGTCCGCGTTGAATAACCCAACAAACCAATTGCAGTAGAGACTTTTAGAATAACCCAGAAACGTTAAGATCCAAGATTTTACTCTCACTGCTACTCCCTGACTACAGCACAGAAGAAAGATGCAGTTACGTGGTTTATGGAATGAAATCCATCTCTGCAGTGAATTTCCACTTCATCCAGATATTTGGAAACCCTTTTCTTCGACGATTCACAACCTATTCGTATGTATGTATACTCATGTGTGTAAAATAACATTTATTTTATTGTCAAACTACACAACAGAATATGCGAACATACATACGAGTATCAAAAGTAATTCTATGGACTGATGCTATTACAGAACAAATGACTACTACTGTTTTGCAGCATGCGCTTCTTCTGACACACCAGAGGAAAAATCTTGACCAGTAATGCTGGATAGTTTAGCCGTTTGAAGAGAATCTAATGTCACCTTGTTGAATACCTCGTTACTAAACTCTCGGACTTCAGGAAAGCCACAGTCATTAAGATATTGCAGACAAGCCTGAAAAAATACGATTTATTTAATATATATTCCTTTCTGCTGGTATTAATGATATAGCTACTGTACCAAACATAAAGGTGCATTATTTTTAGCCATGGCTGTGTCCAGGAAAAGTTTAAGTGCATCTAAAGAAGGTACACCCACGATTTCTGATGCTGCTAATGGGGAGACTAGTTTCTTGATAACTTCTGATGCATTTTCAAATTTATCTCCGTTGATTTGTAAAATTATTAAATCTCCCAGCATTTTCCCAGACCAATTGATTAGTCTTCCTCGGTCACGATCACGTTCTTGTCCTTCGATAATCCCCCAAATTTGCCAACCAATATTTGTAAACTGCTGAGCCAATTTTTCGGGTTGGTCAATTTCTGTATTTTTTATTGTTGGATAATATGATGTCATCAAATGTAAGATCAACTCGAGCAGATTATCTCTATTTGCTTGATCAAATACAACCATGTCCGACCACAGCTGAGGTAAGTATGAGATGGCGACATTAACTTCCACCGCTTTTAAGATTTCCTACAAGTTATACATATTATATACCAGTATAAATATATAGTATGATTCACATCGAAGTAAAATCTCAATACTATACTTTGTATTAACTAAACTTTTTGGTTACCTCTGTGATTCCTGGTTCTGGTGTATATATATTAGGCACAATTTTGTTATAAAATTTCATAAATTCGTCAAAGGGCTCAAAGTTGCAGCGGAGGGCGAGGTAATGACGACTGTAAAAAATATTCAGCTGTAATAACCCCAATAAGTATTTTTTTGGTTCTTATAGACTTACTAGTACACTGATTCCTTGTATGAATCCCCAATGAGGTCATAATTATTTCCACAATGCAATAATTCGTCAATTTCGTAAGCCAATTCTACATTTTGTAGGTGATTTCGGGCAACGTCCATAGCCATCACGAAAAAATATGTGTCTTTCGGATCTTGTATGGTAAATTCTTGCCCCCTTGTTGATTTTAAAATATCAGCCAATATTGTGCTAACTGGTCCTTCTGTAAAGCAGCAGGAGGATGGATATACATGTATCTATCAGGTTACTCAACTTAAAACTTTTGGATATCATTAACTTACTCTCCTTGCAAAACAACATCAACAGATAATAATATGATGCAAGGGACGGTTCAATTCCAATATTTTTGAATTCTGTGATTGTTGATAACGCCATACCCTTAGCTTGGCGAGGGTTTCCAATCATGCTGAATGATTCTAACATTGCATTCAGTGTTCCCAAGTTTGGTTGAAGTCCAATATCTTTCATATCCCCCAAAAGCTCCTATTTAGTTATATGAATATCATATATGTATATTCTTTCATTTACCGTTACATTTACAAAAAATACCTCCATTAGTATGAATCGAAGATCAGCGTTTTCTCTCAAGAAATTTGCCACCCTGATTAATGAATTGAATGTCTCCGTATCAAAAGTCATTCCCTTCGATCGAGCTTCAGTGAAAGTGGCCCATGCCTTCTCAGACTGTACAAAAAATTTTACACATATGCATAGTAAAGAACATTTGATTGACATACATTAAAAAATTTGGCTTGTCCACGTATCATGGCACAGTATGCCTCAACTGATGGATTTTCTATTTCATGAAAAACGGTTTCAGCTAAACCACCATCTCTGAAAGTCAAAACAGATTTATTGATTTAAAATGTATCGTTCAAACTATACCATAGTATCGCCACGCCACAATCGATTGTAAAAAAATAATACCTCCATGTGTTCTTGAGTCTGTCTCGCATAAAATTTGCTTGTCTATACCACCTTTCTTCTACTAGATCTTCCTCGATTGACTCAATTTCATTGAAATAACATAACAACTCCAAAAACGACTGTCTCGTTTCATCATTGATTTCTAGATAATGTGGTACAAGTATTTGTTTAAAAATAAATACTATTTGAATACCAAGGCAAGTGTGGATTTACAGTACCATTTCCCTTGGATTTTAGAAGACTGTATATTTGCATTGCTTGCTCCAATAAACCTTGTTGAATATATTTATTAAGGTCATCTTGACTCAAAATACTTTCTTCTGTAAAGACGGGGGATGGGAAGAATGCCTATTTTGTCATATTATCCAGAAATTATGTAAAACAAAGTATTTTTTAACAAATATTTGATACCTCAATTGGAGGTTCTGCTACTTCGTGTTGAAAGAGGTCGGCATGCTGCTCCCTCACCCACTTGGCTGCCTTTCTTCCAGCTTCTTTCGACAGAGCATAGCTTCTCTTGTTCATATTTGAATATGGCATCAAATAAGGATCGTCATGAAACTTGTAATGTGCAGCTGTATAGTCCGTCCCAATCGTGCTAGCCAATGCCTGCACAGTAGAAACATTAAATAAAATTTGATCTTGTACCAAATTTCAATTAGCCCAGCTATGATAAGCTGAAATTCATAAGCTCCATCACTCACCTTCAAAATATCGGTGGGACCACGTTCAATTCTCTTTGGAATTTTAATATCCTCAAGCCTGGGAAGATTCTTCGGTTTCTGTCTCGGAAGGGGAGGATTTAGTATTTCCTTTAACCGTGGCGTCCATTCAATTGTTTTTGCAAAGTAGCGTTTTTGCACACTGTAAAATTCGAGATTAAATTGTACTGAAAATTATTAACACGTTTTTCGAATATCAAAATTCTTCTACCAATATTAAATAAAGCTTACTTACAATAATTGTCGGAGAATGTGCAAATCTTTGAGGGTCCATCCTGTCAACATTCTGAGATCAATTTCTTGTTAATTTTATTCTTTCTTAAAAACCGCATGAATGAATAATCCGCTCATCCGGTATTTCTATTTTCTGTGAAACTGGTCTGGATTCTCGCGGCTGTCCCATCATGAACATACTGCATATGTATGTACAGTACAACTCTTTGTTGAACGAACTTCATTTTTGCATAGTTTGCAAATTTTTAATAGTTTTATATTGTGATCATTTAATTTTTAATTTGTCAAAATCAAAGTGATGATTAATGGCATCTTCTCAGTTTCACTTTCCCACGTTCTAATTAAAAATATTCAATTTAAAATATGGAAATAAATATACATATGTATTTAGCAGAGAGGACGAACGAAGATAGGAATTAATATGAATAATTATTGCATACAATAAATTAAACAACTTTACTATGTAAAAGCACACATCATTATGCATTTATTCGTACCGATAATAAAGCAAAAGCAACAAACAAGCGCAAGTTAACTGCAGAAATTGAATCCGTTTCTCATCTTGTCCTATGGTCTATTCGCCAAAGCTCTTCATAATTGACATGGGGGTGTCGTCATTAACTTTCTTTCTGTAATGTTGAATTCAAATGAATTAGTTATACATGTTAGATTTCCGAGTTAAAATGACAAATAAAATAGTATGTATATATGTACATTTCCAATTCTGCACTATTGTTAATTTCGCCCAATTCTTCAGGGCGGATACGGTGAAAACATTGAGCTTCGGATATTACCCCTCTGGCACGCATTAACTCTTGTTGTATGATAAGCTCATTGGTTAAGTACTCTTCCCTTTGGATTTCGACCTTGAGTTCTTCTGGTACATCGGGGATGACCCATCGTAGAAACATGAAACAAGCTGCCACAATGTTCTGCAAATTAAAATGGGAATATATGCGTATGAAAATTGTAATTGAATATATTTTTGCTTAAATATCTAAATACCTCAAAGGCAATTACAAATATGGCTCTCCCAAGCCACACCTTCCAGTGTTCATCGGTATATTCGTACTTATGGGGGCTGGTGTAATCATGCCTGTATGCTGGAAAGCTTTATAAAAGTAACAAGCATTATATTACGATTTTATTTTATCATGTACATTTTGTAACTCTATCTGAGATTTATTTAGGAAATTACTTGCAGAATGGAGGTGGAGGCAGTCCATCACTTCGGGTGGACTGATCGGGGGGCTTCTCAATGTCCTCGATGGCGTATTCGCTCAACGTATGGTTTAGAAACCCCGTTAGTGTTCCATATCGAGGATCACTCGGATCAAGGATAAAGTAACGGTATACAATTTTTGGAACAAAATTTGACGTAATTGCAATAATAAAAGCCTAAAATTGCACAGGAGAAAATTTACAATTAATCTCAAATCGGCTACATCAAACAAACGAGAGTCGGTTACATTTGACAAAACAGAAAACTTGGCCACAGACTCCATAATACTGTACCACACTCCAATCCCTTTCACTCTAATCGATACCGGGCGCCGATAATGTTTTAAAAGATTCTGAGCATCAAAACGAAGCTCAAATATGTTATTAATCAAGCTAAATAATGGGGCGAGTGGGAACGCTGCCACAAAAATTGTCACAAAGCCGTATTGTATAACTAAAATTAATCAGACGTAATTAGTTCGTTAAATATTCAGTTTGACTGGTAATTTAATATAATGTAATTACCCATCTCCAAATATTCTTCTGTCAAATTTTCAGTATCCCAATCCAGTAATTTGTAATCTTTAACAATTTGTTGTTGCATCACTTCCACTTTTTCTTTTGACACACGCTTCAGTTGTTTATTTTGTACAAGTTTCTTGAAATATCTGTGAGAAACATAGTTTCGAATTAACAATCATAATTGACATTATATTTATCTCACTCACGGTATTATCATTTCTATTACGGAGTTCAGAGCCTGTTTTCCAATCATGATCACGGCTAGTTGAATGCATAATTCTGTCATGCAGCTAATACCACACTAATACGGCAATGAAATGTTATAAACTTTTCTATTAACTGAATTATATAATTTACCTCTTCCTGTCGCCATTGCCCCAAAACTTTTACATACTTATTTGGTGAACCCACAAAATTGCCCTTAAAGTAAGCAATATAAAATAGGGACGCGTAGTGATTAATAAATTGAAGTGCGTAGAGTTTGAAAGCGTAGCTTGCATCGTATTCTTGAACAGTCCGTGGTATCTCCAAATCGGTCAAATATCTCGCAATTGGTCGGTAAGCCTGTATGGAAAAATCATATAATTGTTCAATATTTGTATACATTGCATGTGACAAAAATTGTCAATCAATACCGTGCTAAAACTCAATATGAAGATCAAATTGATTATGGCCGCTGTGAAATTGACAAGTATCAATGCGTTTGGCCACTTGCTAAGGGCCACCAAAGTAGATATTCGGTAAACAATTACTCCAATTGAAGCTGCCAATGCAACGATAATCTATAATAGCAAGATCATTTAATATACATTATGTAATATATGTGTCTTCAATTTTCTAGTATTATTTACCAAAACAAGTACACCCGATAGGCTGATGAAAGTAAACGGAAGTTTAATTTTCCAAAATGGTATTGCAGGTTCGATTGTGTTTGTGATGTAATTGAAACGCTTAGTTTTAGAATCTTTTAGATGTGCAGCATACTCTGGACGTGGCATTTGATCCCTTTCATCAAAATTGTTGAGGTCCCATCTATGATTTAATTCCGCCGAGTAGCGTTTCCAAAACTCGAGAAAGAAGACAGCTACACATTTAAAGAAAGAATCATTAATGAAATATAATATACCTATGTAAAAAACACATTCAGACCAAACTTACTCCAAACTGACATAAAAAATGCGAATATGGCTGTTGAATCATTGTCAAAAGTTTGAGTAACTTTCGAATGCAAGCAAATTGATGATAAATTCCAGTAGGTGCAAGTGACATCACATAGTGGGCACATTACTGTATCATCGCTCGAGCTGCAAATCTCTTTCCTAGTTAACATGCACAGTAATTTAATAACGAATTCAATTGGAAAGTTGAATCATTTACGTGTATGAATCTGAAATTGACGATGCTCCGTAAGCAAAACAGATTACACCCAAAATAGATGGGATGATAAGCATTTGAGTGTAGAAGCCCAGCCAAGCAAAATAAATTGCTATTTTGACTCCAAAGTAGTTTCTAATGCTGTCCAAAGGTTGGAATTTTAGGCAATTGCGAAAACTACCCCAATGATGATACAACAGTCCTCGCTGGCATTCCAACAATTTATAATCACCCTGTGCACAAAATTTGCATAGAGGCTTTTGTGAAACTTTTGATGGTTTGAATGAAAAAGTTCAATAATTCTTACATCGTGTAAAGGGTACGCTGCACAATAAGCGTCACTTGCAACAAGTCTTTCGAATCCAAAGGCCAAGGGATCTTTCTCCCCGTCTTCCTTGTATCTCTTTCGTTTTAAAATGAAATGCACAATTCGAGATCGGATAGCAGCATTAAAATACGATTCCATGTTTCCGCTGTTTATTTCAAACCTGCATTTGTAAATAATTCCCCACTTATCTTTAATGAATTCTATCTTGTACGAAAAATGAAAAAACTTGATTTCTTACAAGTAGTGTTTTTCTTTGTTATATACTGCTGTAATCTTCTGTGCAACATGTGGGAATATTTGTGTATCCACTCCAAAATTTGATTCGATACACGAGATATTTTTGAAGTTAAATAAATCAAGGAGAGATCGTTTACGAAAATCTACCTCCAAGCCTCCCATCTGTCAATTGGCGTGAATATATAACGCAATACAATTTTAATATGTTGGTTATGTAATAACTCATTACATCGTATAAATTAGTTAACCTCTTTTATTGGCATCTGCAATCTCAAGATTTCTGCGTAGCGTTGAAGAACTTCCAAAGGAGCATGGATTTTGAGAAAATGAAGCTTTTTGGAATTGAGAACTTCTCTGGAAATTATCAGACCTTCTTTTTCCAAGTGATATTCAAATACTCTTCTTTTTTCGATGGATTTCGTGGAATTGGCTTCTTCATTCCGCCCGTCCCACACAAGAACAAAATCAACAAAATTTGGTTGCAATTCTGTCCCTGGCTCCAGTGCCTCTGGTTCAAGATCGAGATCCGAGAAGTTTTCTGAGATGTCGTCACTTCCATGCTTCTCAATATCCGGTTTCGATTTCATAACAGCATGGAGTGTTGATTATTATAACACGACGTATAGCTAGCTACCCAGGATTTTTCGAAGCGATTTCTCTAGAACTGTCGTTTTTTGACCGTATTGCTTCGTGATTCAATGTTATGTGGCAATTCTACTTCACAGTATAAATGCTAGAGTTGTCAAGGGATTCATCACAAATAAATCTTTTTCAAAGTATTTGTATGACTACAAAAAAACGTCATAGAAATCCAATTAAGTTTTTTTGGCAAATTACAGTTGGTATAGTTTGAATTGAATGCCACCAACTTCAAAGAGTTTAGCACGCTATCCTTTTAGTTGGCTTTTGTTTGGTGACAATATTTGCAATGACTAACTTTTGGTGAAAGTATTGTGTTTAATATGAATAAAAGAGAAAGAGAGAAGAAAGGGTTATTAACCGGCCAATATCGACTATGCACGGAATTCTGGTCATTTCATATCACACATCACAGACAAACATACATACACTCACTCGTATCCGTGTTGAAAAGTTTTTACAACGGAATGTTCTCAAATGTCTTGTCCTAATCCTATGCAACTAAACAAATAGTACCACGCACGTACATACAAGTACAATAGAGGTATATGTATCACCCTTCACCCTCTTACGACGCATTTTATACCTGCATGCACGGAAGGAGAGAAAGTCTACAATATGCTAATTTAATGGAGTTATTGCATTTATAATACGATGACCCTTGAATGAAGCCAATAAGGAAAAAAAATTATGTTTCAGATTCCAAAAGAGATTATTTGAAAGCTGCACGCAGAATGTGATATGAACAAGCTCGAAATAAGTTGGATGGCAAAGTTAAAAAAAATCCAAAAGTATTTGTTTTCTATATGTTTATTGGCTCCAGTTTGGACACAATTTGACTTTAATCAATAAAAAATATTAATCAGCGTATAAGAGCAACTTCTAAAGTCGAATAGAGTAGCGAGATTCTATTGTTTGCCAGGGATTTTGCTAGGTGGATTAAAAATACATCGCCTATTTCAAAATTTTGCTTTTGTCCATTAAAAGTACTCCAAATACTCCAAGCAAAAGTACTCGTGTGAGGATTAAGCTCGACTAAGACCTGAATTATGTATATTGGTAAGGTAAAAAAACAGAATTAAATCAATTACGCACGCGAAATCCCAATAATAATAAAAATTATAATCAACGACATAAATATGTAACAAACAGTCAGGAAAATGCTGCTTCTTGATCTTCCAGGTTCAACTAGGTAGCCGGTAAACTAACAAATTTTTAAAGCAACCTTAGTTAAAATTATTAAAAAAAATTTAATGTTAGACCTTACAGAGAAATCACAACTTACAGGAATTAAGCTCGCAGCGAACATCATGTACTTCGCTTTTCGATCGAGGTTAGGGATAAAATGGACGCACAATATCCTGTCGTCAAATCCAAGATTTATCCATTTTTTGTAAGTTATTGTCCCCGATGGCGATCCATCAAGATTTATAAATTCTAGGGTAGCAGTCTTAGCAGGTGAGAAGAGGCAGCAAGTACAAAAGTGGACCCAACTGGTCTTAATTTTTAGTAATTTCTTCCATTTGTCTTGCAATGTATATCCTCCATAAAGATGTCTAACACTTCGAAACCGCAAAATCCCAGCTCCTTCAATGTCGCAATTCTGATTCTGCAAACAGCAATTAATTTATGAGTATCAACATAAGATTGGCATAATTATTTACTTATAAGGTAACATACAAGAAGCCCTTTACGGGTGAATTGGAGAACACCATGACCAGTATTTGTAACAATTGCAAAGCTCATAACAGGGCCCATTGGCTCATTCCATACCAAACCTCCTAATCGAAAGCGGGTCGAAACCTTAGATCTTTTTGAAACTTTTAGGGTCAATTCACCACAAAAAATAATTTAAGACATCCGAAATTATTTTTTAAAATTTTAATTTTTGAGGAAGTTATGATATATTTCCGAAACTTCAAAATCATTGAAAAACTTATTATATTAGTGCATG
>JAQFZJ010000666.1:0-19340 GCA_034695645.1 Folsomia fimetaria
AATTTAGCATCACGGCCCTACTTGCTTCACTTTAAGTAGGAATTTGCTTGGTTTATAGGATAAATTTTTTAGTGTGTGAATAGAAATAAATGCATGTCTGAACACTAATGGTTCATATGTGTGTGTGTGTGTGTGGAGGGATGTAGTAATAAGTTTTAACTGCTGATGAAATAAATCTTTATCATTTCAAACTTTGTTCGTAAAAGGTATTTTATTTAACATCATCTTCTTGGCTGAGCTTAGAGAACTTATTAGTGTGGTAAATGTGAGTTACGTTGTCATCCACATAGAAAAATGAAATATACTTACTCGGTCTCCGTCTGTCCTTGTTTTATGCTTGTGTTTCTTATCTTGGAGTTGATCCTTCTTCAAATTTGTGTGCTGTCGTATCAGATCAAATCCAATTTTTCTACAGATTTTATCACTCTGAGTCGTGATAAATGCGGAAGAGAAGAGGTGTAACTTTGGAATCCTCTGAGACGGAGGAACAAGCAAATCTCGTCTCATCCTATGGATATACCGTTCATGCAGATAAGACATTTTCAGTCCTTGTCAATTATGGGCTTGTGGAATAATATGAAATGTAGAAACTGGACTGGTACATACTCCCTGATTTAGTTTTAGGAACATGAATGTGTACATTGGTTTAGTTATCAGCTAAACTTGGAAGAATTGTGTAAAATGAATTCAACACGGTTCGTGTGGATCGGTATTGTTATCCAACAATGACCCTCATTTCCATGTTGATTGGTCATCCAAGTGGCTGTGTGCATGGCCAGGAAACGCATTGAGTTGAATATCGCTTAAATTGTCATTGCGTATCTCGTATAGAGAGATTGGGAAATGAAATCCAAAGAATTGTTGGCAACAAATCAATTGGATTTTTAAATTGGACAACAGTTGGGTCAGCAAGGCCTATGAGCTATCCCGCTGATTTCGTGAGAACCCTTTATATAGTAATACAGAGATTGAATTTTGTATGTAAAGCCTAATTTACTCAATCCATCATCCCCGTAACAATGTAACCAAGTGGTGCTTGCTTTGATTAAATGAAATGCATGTGTCGAATGTGAGAATAATTATTTTTGTGAGAGAAGGAGATGTGCGTAGACAAATGTAGACCTTACGAAAATTGTGTGATAGATATGATCATGATACCATTGTTAACAATGATGATGGTGATGACTTGTAATATTTGATGATGCTGGTCTCGATGAACGTCGAAAATAAATGAAATTATAATCATTATACTGCAGTATAGCTTTTTTAAACCGTATGGTTTTAGCATGTCTTCAATTTTATGGTCCAATAACTGATTGGCAAATAGCAATTTTTACGATTGTTTGGGTCAAGCAAATATATATTGCATACAGATTGCTCTGCTTGATAAAATGCATGTGCATACCTATACATACATATATTATCATCATGTGCTGAACTGAAAGAAAAGTGAAATTGATTGTTGACTTCGCTGTTGACTGTGTGGTTCAAGGGTTCAAATGCATAAAAAAAGCTTTATGAATAATTTTTGTCGTACATATGTGTGTGCTGGGCTTGGGTGAGGTGAGACCATGCAATTAAAAATTTAAATATGCAAAAAGCAGCTCTTAAGATGAGGATGTACAATTCAATCACATCACTAATCAATATAACTTACTTTTGAATTTACTTTGTTCTTTTTTTAGAAAGTTGTACATATAAATTTTAGATTTTCATTAGACCGTAATAATTGATTTTACTGGGAATCATCATCGATTTCTAGGGCATGTAGAACAGAAGTTAATAAACTATTGGGGTTTGATAATACAAAAGTATTAAAAAAAAGTGAAATACACAACTTTCTCATCTAAAGTGATAATTCAGGTTACTTGTCGAGAAAACAAAAGTATGTTTTTTTTGCTTTTACTTTTTAGCAATGAAACCAGCTTATTGGAATAGTTTTTCTGATATGGTTTATAATGCTTATGCAGTGGAAAGTGAAGCGAGTGGAAGAAATAAAGTTTGTTGAATAGTAAAAATATTTTATTTAGAGAAGAGTGGATTGACGAAGAAAGCAAATCTTGTAGAAACTCACCCTCTTGTACAAGAAGTGATTTTGAAAAAGCACAGCTTCAAGGCTTTCCCAAATTCAATTTTCAGTCTTGTTCTCGCATCATTTCCTTTCTTAAACACGCTTCAACGAGCTTCATCTAAAACCAAACTAACTGCTACTGTTGGTATGTATGTACGTATGTATGTATGTATATATACACATGCATGGAATCACTGCAAAAATGTCCTGCCACCATATTCCCTTTCACTTCACATTGTTCTCGAACTACCACCCCCGCCCTGCTTGCGACTTTGCTGGCACAAGTGCAACTCCAGCAATTTCTCAACTTTGTTTCTTCAACCCCACAGTTTCCATGTTGTTGTGTAACAACATTCCATCAGATTCCTTATTTTCTTGCTTCTTATGCTATTAAAGAGCGAATTTTACAAATGCTGAGCATGTCGAGTGTTCTTCTATAAAGTGTCAGTCTATTTTTTCTTTGGCTTGGTGTTATGCAAGAATTAGCAATGGATAGAAAAAGTTAAATCTGAGTCAGAGAAACCGACAAGAGGATATGAACTTATAAACTGATGAAATGGCGATTCCTTTCCTTGCCAATGTTAGGATTCTGAATGTAATGTGGATTTCCACCATTATGAACTTCCAAAAAATGATCCAAAAAAGAGATTTGCGATTATTTTTTTGTTATATTGGCATCTGACTTGGACACACTGGCAACACCCATGAAATATTTTATGGGTTTTTGGTGTGGTTAAGTAATGATCTATTGGACTTCCACATTGGATTCCGAGCCAACATCCTCCTAGTTATTGGTTGGTTTCATTTTATGCTGTATATAGTGAACGAATTCAAGTGAAATGAAAAAGAATAAATGTTGATAAAGGAGTTTCTCTTTCTCTCTGTGTGTATATGTGTGTCTCTTGTAAGTCAGAGAGGACTTCTCGTCTGTAATAACGTGCTGGGGCTTGCTTTCTCTCCTTGGTAAATGATCTCAGTTTGCCATCATCGAAAAAGGAAATCCCATTGCTTTTGCAATTGCACTTTGTTGGCGAAGATAATAATAATAAGAGGAGTGCATTTAAGAAAGAAGAAAAGTCAAGAGAGCACTATGTCCATCCATCCAGTCAGTCAGTGACGACTATTGGAATGTATTGACCAGTTGGAAGGCAAACTAAACTCTCTTAGTCTAGCTGATTCAAGGGACGTAGATACATGGAATATCTTCGGAATGGAGATTCAATTCTGAGACAGCAGAGAAAGCAGCAGGCTTTCTTTTTCTTCCTCATCCGAATTCACAAGTCCAAGTCAAGTGGTGAGTTTGAGTGAGTGAGGGGCAGAGAAATGCTGGTGTAGCACATTTTTACAAGTGATTTCTCCCCATTTAGTACAGTTGTGTGCAAGCCATTCAACTGAAATTACGAGATAACGATCAAGTACCTTTTTAATGCTTTTAGCTCAGTTTGAACTTCAACACCAATAATGTCACGATCCGAATGAAAGCAAAGTCACAGGTTTTTATAACGCAACATGTACGATACAGTTTTGTCACGATTATAATTGTAAGTATATTGACTTCACAATAAAATCAACATTCAAATTTGTTAAAATACAATTTGAATTCACTGATGGACAACTACTAGTCATGCTGCATCTGGAAGAAATCAGCTTGTTTAGAAATAAATAAAATGCTAAAAAGTCTTATTTCCCTCGGATTTATTTTATATTTCTTATATACTGGCCAATTTTCTTCATTAGTATCACTGGCATGGAATGACCTGATTGCAGTATCAATTTACTACTTAATTTCATTCTACAGACTAGATAGTATAGGGTGCATGTTCATTTCAATATATATGTATTATTTGTATATATATGACATTGTGTTGTAATTAATAAGTTGCGAGTAATTATAAGGTGACTTCATTTCATAAATACTTCCGGCCATTCTGCTAATTACGAGTAACTACATAATATACTCTGTTACCACTCGGCATGCATTATCCACGATATAAAATACATTTTCACATTTGACTTTTTCGACATGATTCAATTATTTTCGTTGATAAAATGTGCTCAAACAATCCAAATAATATTACGATCCCTATTAAAATAATTATCATGTCAATTCTTCATGGACGAAAAATAAATGAGTCAAGCATACACAATGACCAATGGGCATTGCATAGTTTAAAATTATACGCTGAGATGCGCTTGATAAAATTAAGGTACAAACGTGAGGACTGAAGAAAATTAATTCAAGTTTGTGAGTTATTAATTAGCTGAGTCAATAATTTCATAATTTGTAAAGACTACGTTTTTCTAGGTGGAATTGCAGGAGCACGGGCTGGGACTGGAGGCAAACTTCCTCCTTGCGTTGGCGCAACACGAGCAGGTATTGGAGGAATTGCCCCCGTGGTGGGTTTAGTTCCAGGTTGTCGTGCAGGAATGGGAGGAAGATTTGCTGGTGGGTTAGCAGAAACAACTTGTGGTGGTGCTGGTGCTAACACTTCCTGGTGAGACTCCCATGGATCAAAGTTGGATGCAGGAGGTACCTCCTTCTTTGGAGATTCTACTGAGTTGACTCTCTTCGGAACTGGTGGGACGCTAGGAACTTGTTCCATCGGAGGAGAATCTAGTTTCGGAGGAAGTGGTGGTGGTGATTGTTGGCTTTGGAATGGCGGCTGGAATGCTTCTATTTCTATTACTGGGGACTCTTTCGGAGATGTATCAGCCGATTTGGTGTAATTCTATAATTTAATATATAAAGGGTTAAGTAGCAGGTATAAAACTTAAAACAATATTTAGTCAATTACTAACTAACCTGTTGAATTACTTTGCGTTCCACCTGAGGAGATCTTGGAGGCGGTGGTCTTCCAGGTGGGGGTACCGGCCTACCAGGTTGAATTGGCCTTGGCGGAACTTTCATTTTAGGAGCTTCTCCCAACCTAGAATCTGAACTCACACGGCGTAGTGGCTCTTCTAAAAATATAAACGCACATTATGAATCATGAAATCAAAGTCATAAGCAAACAAAATGGATCAACATACCACAGACTTGGATAAGATTTGAGTAACTAGTAACTCCTTTAATTGTATTGTTGTTCTGACCAGGTAACAAAGGGAGGCAGTTATTCATGCACAAAGCCATTTCCTTCTCCAAATGATTATCCCAGTCTAGCGTTTTTAAGTCGACTCGAACAATATAATCTCCAACCTGTATATGAGCATGGGAAAGGATTACAATAATTATGCCATAATTTATATTTAATCTGCATATGCAAAATTGGCTAGTGAAAGATACCTGAATGGTTTGTAGCTGACTGGCAGCAAGAGCAGAAACACCGTCTTTGAAAGTTATCCAGATTTCTGTCCCCAAGTGGCGAACAAGGATAATATCACCACAACAGCTGAGTTCATTCAATATAATCTGATCACTGTCGTCGGATTCGAATGCCCCAGGGTCATCTGATTTAAGAATTACTGTAGCATCCGCAGGGCCCAACTGCTTGATAACATCTTGAAATATGCGGTCCCTATTTCTTTCGTCAACTGCAAAAGCATCAATTTCAATGACTGCAACAACGGGTCTGTGATCACTTTGTTTGAGTTCGGCTCTTCCATAGTATGAACATCTTCCACCATCCCAATCTGGAGGTGGAGCTAAGATAATTAGAACATAGAATTTTATTCTCTTCACTTTCAATACCATGCAAAATTTAAAAAAGCTCGAATTTCTTACTCATGTCAGACAGGGGCAAGTTACGTTTCCATAAAACTCTATCAGTCCATGCAGGAATACGGCATTTTTCACTTGTATCATAATCTTCAGAGAAGAGATCGTACTTATAAGTTGGTGCAAAGTTGATGTCACCCTCACTAAAGCCATCAAAAGCAGTTCCCTTTTCTCTTTCCACGGATAATTGATCACCTTTAAGCAAAAGATCCCATTCTTGTCGTCTTATTAATTCTTTTACTTCTTCTCGGTCAATATCAATCCGGAAATTAAAATCTCCACACCAAAATATGTAATCATGGGAATCCAATGTTCGACCCTACAAAATAGAACAGGTATATTATAATGCAGTTTATAAATTGTGTAGAAGGATGTCAACATGTCAATTACCATTGGAAATAATATCCTGCGACTAATTTCAGCAAAATCGTCACATCTTTCTTTAACTTGTGACTGTCCAGCAGCAAAATGAGAGCACACGAAGCAGATTGAAGTGCTGTAAACAACACATCTGATAGCAACACCTCCTTTGTTACCAGCTGCACCACCCAGCCCAGTTTTAACGGAATCAGTAGCTACATCTTTAATGTGGGGAAGAAGTTCTGGGCGAGTAAATATGAATAGACACACTCCGACGAGTTGCAATGAAGTAAGTAAAACGTAACCCCTGTCACGATTCAAGATCTTTCCAAGTTCTTCTGCCCAAGCTTTCTGATTCTCCGTGCTGTAATTAACAAAATATAATATTGCATTTGTACCGAATACGGCAACAGTTTAAAAAATAATTTTAAAGCACCTTGCTGCCATGATATTGCTTGCATTCAAATCCACAATTTCTTGAAATCCTACGGCATAAATATCTGCGGGACGCCCTGTATCGTCCGCTTCTTCCAGGGATACTAATGCTGCAAACATATACACGATTGTTAGTTAATTAATCCGTCTCCATTTAATATTTTTTATTGACTGACATGAAGAACGACCAATTTTAGCTGCATCAAGCAGCCAATCAGACAGTGACAAATCCTTGTATACCACAGACCGAAAATGCTTCCCTCCATTCACGTTATACGTTCCCACAACCACACGAATACTTTTCGGAGTTGTGTAATCCTCCCAACGCTTAACCATTTGACGAAGTATTGTGGGTGGGGCTACATGATTAAATTATGATGAGCTTCTTCTTCTTAAGTATATAAATCACGTATTCATTATTTACTTACCATGTAAATAATGAGCTGGTAGTAGAGAACGGGCATAACTTGTAACTTCAGTATTGAAAGTGTGGCCTAATAGCAGCACATCAATAGCTTCTTGTTTGCTTTGATCTAGTAAATTATTTTGTATCGTTCTTGCTGCCGATCTAGCTCCATCCATTAGCTGATGGAAAAACATGGAACAATCGTCCTTAGATAATACCTTCAAAAACTGAATGAATTACTAATGACACAAACCTTTGCCTGAACCGAACCTCCTTGTATTGCACCAGTACCAGCATATATTTTAGACACCTCATTTCCATTATTAATCCACATTTGTCTGAAAACTTCCTCAAACCTGGTGTAAGTTTGTAGCAACCCAATCTCCCTCAGTTGATTCTCCAATACCTATTGCCATGTTACAGACAAACTTAGTTTAGACAAAAATTTTTACAATGCTAATAACCCCGAATTATATGTTACTGAACGCTACCTTTAGTCCAATAAATGTTTGAACGCAGTTTGTCCTATCCAAGCAGTCTAAGCAGTTTGTTCTAATCGTCCCTGATTGCTGTCTGCAGCATTAATTTAGTTGTTAAAGCATGTTACATATTTAACACATTAGCAATAGATTTCACCTTTGGACTTGTCCATTTTTGACATGGAAAAAGCCAAACTCGGAAATGTATCGAGCAATTTGAACATCCAGTCGGTCAAGTCCCCGAGTCCCACGAACCTCTTGGTGATAGTCAAATAGGACGTGAGCAATGTCGTTGTGATTGGGATCATTCGTGTGTTGAGACTATTTTGAGAAACCCAAACAAGTTAATAATAATATAAGAAATTGACAAGCAATGATTTTAATATTTCTGAATTCCTACATGAAATAGGGAAGATAGCATTGCTTCCCCCTCCTTAGACCCCACCATATTTGTTCCAAGTAGATTTACTATAGCTTGCTTCCCATATCTATCTTTTAGCATCTGCAAATGCTTAGCCAATGCAGAGCAAGCAGCCTCTGGGCCCCTCGATAGTCGAACTTTGTGAGAACCCACCTGTTTGTCAATGATACATTAGTTATTACTAATTAGAATTAATTTAATATAAGTTGTGTTTGAATGTACTTGAACTCCTGGCTGCTCCCAAAATAAAGGAACTGAGCCTCTGGTCTGAATAAATGATACAGTATCATGATCTGTGCACATGATTTGTTCTGTTTCCACAAAATTCGCCACATGTCCATCATCGTTTGCTCCTCTAACATTAAACCTGCCAACAAAAATTAACAAGTTCAATGATCGTACTTTTTTGTTCAAAACTTCGGAGATTACCTGGTTCCAGCCCGTTCGCAGCTGAGTCGTGACATTATGGCTGATTTCACATTTTTAGCACCAGCATAAACTGTTTTAATTTCAACAGATCCACATGTCATCTTTAGAAGCCATTCGTTGCAGTCAATCCCGTACCGAAGAAAATGAAGGAACATGGTACGGTTCCTACAAAAATTAGTAAAATGTAGCTACGATTTCATACACCACAAAATCATGTAAATAGGGAATTTAGGTTACCAAAAGAATCGGTTATCAAAATCTTTGGAGTGTGATCGCCGCTGCTCACACAATGTCAAATCCAGCGATTCACCAGAAGATGACCACGAAAAATAAAACGTCCCAGCGTTGAGAACCTTCTTGATCTGTGATATTTAAAATAAATTCATTGTCAGAATGTGTAAGACATCAATTTTTGTCAAATGCACTCACCTCAGTTACTCGTTCATCTTCTGGAAAAGGACCTCTCAGATTGATAAATGTTGTCTGTGTAATTCGATATATTTCCGATTCCAATATTTTTCCTACAGATACACATCCACTGACTAGCACCAAGTACAATAAAGGGTCATCCTCTGAAAGAAATACATTCATGTTATCATTATTACTTTTAATTCAAATAAAAAACAATGATGATTTTAGAGGGCAAAGTCCAACCGAACACAATATGTACATACTCAATCGAAGGAAATATATCGAATGTTACCTTTACAATTAGGACCTGATTATTATGCCAAGCAGCAGAAAACAAGAAATACAATTTACACCAAATATTCCCCGTTACATTATCCATATAAATAAATGTCCAAACACCAACAATCGAATAAAATATATAAATTATACCTGGAAAGAACTGAAGAACACCAAGACATCCATAGTATGACTCAATAATTTCAGTGTAACTTTTCCTAATCACAGCAACCTCAGGACCAGCTGATAAAAAAAAATACAAAATGATATCGTCTTAAACTTAAAAAAATACATTAAACATTAAAATAAATACTTACACAACTGTGCCACCGCATTGGATTCAAACAGGAGGGCGTCATCCTTGTTTCGATGGCGAAGAATAATGCTGAATTTATTGGGCGCTGTTAAAGACGCGACTCGATAAGGTTTTCCCAGTGCCATGTTCGATATCACTCAAAGTAAATCCTCCAATGTTCTTGTTCTTCTATTCAATCCGAAAGAAATACCACCCACAAAAATGGGAGTTAAGTAAAAAGAACTACAAACTAGACTTGCACAATTGCAAAATGTCCTATTTATTTACTCACTCACCTTTCAATTTTAAAGAATTGAGTCCACTTTCTGGGAAACCCACCACCCCACCAACCACCCCACCCCGTTGAACTGGGGATTCTTTGTGACAGAATTTTAAACAATTATTAATTACTTAAAGAATATATATAATTAAAGAATTCAAGACGTGAGTTTCTCTCTCTGTCAAGATGATGATGATGAGTTGAGTATGTGTGGGTTGGGATGAAGTGGAAAGTTGGTCCCACCACTACCACTACCAAATATAGTGCAGTGGGCCCATATGAGACTGACTGACTTACTTTCTCTCTCGCAATCGCCCGAGTGAGGTCGTTCTCAGCTTTCTCCAACTTTCTCCACGGATGGCTCCCACCAACCCAACCCACCGTACAACTTCTTCTTATTTATTTAGAGTGCATATTGCATAGGTTGATAATAATGATAAGAATGACACACTTTTTTGTAGGAACATAGTAAACTTTATTTCTAAATCAAACTTTTGCATCAATTTATATAATATAACAAGTTTTCAACAAATAAATTAACGATCAACATAACAACAAATAGAATAATAATATATTTTCTTCAGTAATATAATATATAATATACTCTTTGCTTTAGAAATGTTGTTTTTTTAGCACTGAATTTAAAATCTAAACCATATAGTATAATAACAAACAGAGCAGTCAATTCTTGGTGTAACCAAACAGTAACAAATTGGTTGATGATAGATAAATAAGTTCATGTTTAACACAACAAATTAGAACTGAATCAATTATAAAAATTTTCAGAAGATAGAAGATAAAGAGAACATTTTGATAATTGTACTAACTTTTTAAATCATCTAAACGCTACGCATATCGTTTTTGTTTCATCACATCAAACGCACATGAACACAATCATTAGTGTGAAAGCCATGAGACTTCACCTATCTCCCTTGTTGGAGGGCATGGGTGGGTGTGACATGGTCTCATCACTCTGAATCCCTGCATCAACCTTCCAAGAAATCGAGAGCCCCCTTATTATGTACAAGCAGCAAAAAGTAGGTATAGAGTCGTACGTACAAAACAATATTTTATAATAATTAATAATTAGCATAATTAATATTCCCTTCTACCGCAAGAAAAGACGAACAAATTGTATGAAAATGTAAAGGATAAAGATACCACAAACAAACAAACGTATTTGATTCTTGACTACATACATATATATTTTAGACAATATTTTAAGAGGTAAGATTGAAGCAAGAAATAGGACTCGTCGTGGGACACCCGAAAAAATGTTACTTCAACCGAGATGATATATTGTATATATGTAATCCGCTAATAATATTCATAAGCTTCCTACAATTATAGATACATACATTCACACTCTTTCAAACTTCAAGCAATTATATAATACGCAATACCTTCCAATGCTCAACACTGGTAGTATAAATACTAAATCATACTATCATTTACACAGCTTTTAAAACATATATATATTTTCTACCCTATTTTGAAAACTAGCATCTTTTACTCAAAAATGTAATGTGTGGGTCGAATCTTGGAGAGGAAAATGTTAGATAATTGCTCGAAGTGTATCGTTTTTGCTTTGAAACCAAAATCGATTATTTGTCAAAAATATACAATTCTGAATCATTAATAGAGTTTTTAACAAATACTAACAATGTGTAATTACGGACCAAAACTTAGATACAGTTTGGCTTATATATATATATATCATTTGAAGTTTCATTTAAATTACCAACTACATCCCACACAACTGCATAAGTTAAAGCTTGGCTTTTAAACGCGTAGCAGACCATAATGGTTACAAGTTGTACTTTAAGTTGCCAACATTTCTAAAGGACGAACCTTTAGTTACCTTTCGTTTTATATTTACAATTTTTTTGTGATGTCACAAAGCATTACTTTTCTCGAAATGGTGCGACTGACAATCTTTTGGTTTTGAATCCCTGGCTTAGAAGAAAAGGTGTGAGTCCGATTTGGCATAACGTTTAAAAATATAAATTGACTATACAATCACATTCTCTCTAGGTACACAGTTTTCCACGACGGTACATTTATCAGTATTATTTAAGTTGCTATAATTTTTTGGTATAGAATACACTCTATTATATCGATTGGGTAGATATTATATTATAGGTTATTGCAGTATGGGGCTAGCCAGCCCTTGCAAATTTCACACGCATTATTTTCATATATATTTTTATATAGAGGTTTCGTTAATATATATATTTGAATAGTAGATTAATATATTTTACAATTGGGATATATAATATTGATTTTATTAATAAATACTAGCAATTCACTAAAGCTATTTTGATTTGAAGCACGAAATATATTTATGCCATGATCATGTACCAAGTAGCAAATCACAAAAGTTTCCAAAAATTATCCACCAAATAAAATTGAACAAAGGGATTGTATTATATTGTAGCACATTATGCAATGCTCGAAATCTAACTCTTAGGACGAAACACACCGTTCTAGTTTATTCACAGATAAGCAGTGAAATGAGTGAATGAGCTAGCACATGGTAAGACACTGGAGCAAGTACTTGGTTGATAAATGCATCTCAAATATATAATTAGCATTTATAAAATTTGACAAGTACTCTCGAGGTGGATGTATAATATATGTGTAATATAACAAGAGGATCATCTTACTTCGCCTTATCCCCTGCTGCATTTAACTCTCTAAAACTCTCTGATCTAACTCTCTGATCTGCTTAATACTTGTACCCCACTACTAGCAGTAAGTAATACCAACGAAAACGAATATAAATAACGTGTAACTTTTGTAAAACTTACATAAATCGCCTATATATTATATTAAGATTTAAAATCTTGAATTAGTCAAAAGAGTGATTCTATCCAAAAAAATCAACACTTAGATTTTATAAAAAAAAACAAGTCAATAAGTAAAATTGGTGTATGTGATGTGACAAAAATGACTGAATACAGCACTGAAGAATTATAATTCGCTTATTCCTCCATCAGGAACTCCTTGCTTTACTCTCTCCAATACTTTGTTCACAAATTCAGTCGTGTGACCTCCGATTCGATGTCCTGTCAAAGAAATGATGTTTGAAGGTAAGTGGGTTTGGGGGGATAAGTTAGCAAGCGTCTTCTTACGGGTTCCGAATTTTGAGATTCTTTCCACTTTGACTGTGATTGGTTCTGAAACATCAGTCATGGTACCGTCTATTTTGGAGAAAATCACCTGCCGGGACTGTTCAATAGCTGCCATCAGCCTCTCTATTATTTTCACATAAATGGATTAATAATCAAATTCGATTTATATACAAAGAAATTATAATGCTGGCTTACTATGTTCCTGCTCAAGTCCATATAATTTGAGCTTATTTGCTTCATGTTGAGCCTTCTTCTTCAATCGACAAGCCCTAAATTATCCAAATTAATTGTATATAAGACGGCGACAATTTGAATGTTGATACATTTGCGTTCAACGAAATACTCACCTTGATGCAAGTTTATTCTTTTCTTTCCGCGACTTGGTTTTGACAGCATTTGGAAGATCTGAGACAGGAGTCATTTCCGCAATTGACTGTATTGGGAATTAGTAGAAATTAACATTTTATTACATTATATGAATTTCATTAAATTATCTTACTTTATTCAACCGATCCAACTCTTTGCCAATTGCATTCAGCTTTCTGGGATTTGGCGTCAAATCATTTCCGTCTCCCTTGCGTGCCTTTCCACTAAAACATGAGAAAACCCATAATAAAAATTAAATGCTCTGAAATTGATGACAAGATCAATATTATTATATTATTTCCAAGCACCTGTGTTTAATGCCTTGAATATGACACAAGGGGCTGAACACCGGATCTGTTGGTTTCTGAAGCACATGTGGATCTTCTTGTGTCGGTGCCAAGACAAGACGCTGTCCTTTTGGGCCTTTTGCCTGGACGTTGTATTGCCAAAAGAATCTTTCACGACGAGTACTAGCAGTACTTTCAGTGTCGCTCAATTCTGACTCTATATCAGACAGTTATAAGAGACTTTAAACATCATTCAATGTATACTAAATCTGAAACGTACCATCTTCACTAGAATCCCCATCGCTCAATTGATCAGAATCAAGTCCTTCGTCCATCGAAAGTGATAGGCCTCCGCCAGGGCTCAGCACATCTGTGAATAAATTCGAATAATCTGAACTAGGTATGACGCTGATCGTTTCTTTTCAAATTAGGAAGCGCCATGAAAAAAAGAAAATAAACGCCATACCAGCAGAAAGACTGGAGGTTGAACCTCCTTCTGCGAGAGATCCAGTGGATAGTAGGTGAGGTCGCGGATCTCTTCTTTGCCAGACTGCTTCCCTGCGTTGTTGCCAACTCTCCCAGATGTTTGGACCTTGACTTGTGGGTGCAGATGATGACAATCGCGTTGTAAGCGAAGGAGTAGGAGACAGCATGGAGCGGGGGAGAGATTGGCCCAAAGGACTAGCATCTGGAGAGTCTAACGAATTTTGTAACTCTCGGCGAAGTAGCAATTCTCGTAATCCACCCCCACTGGAACTGTTGCTGATATTAAGAAATAAGAAATGAGTATAAAATTCATCAGTTTTATGTCATATTTTTATGCACGCATGATTCTTTAGGGAATAATAGGAACTTACCCAGAGGGTAGAGGATTACTAGGTGGAGGAGTGTGGCTGATGCTTGGATGCACAGTAAATTGCATGTCAGACATAGTGAATGGTGGTTGATGTAATAGTGTCTGTTCCAAAAGGGTGGGTCCTCCAGCAGGCATACTAGATGCCCCACTCAGTTTGTGCGTCCCCAATGGGGGGAAAGATGAGGATGATTGGATCTGAAACATGTCTCCATCCGGATCTAATGGATTTCCACCCGCAGGAGTTTGTGGGGACGGGGTAGCCTCAGCAGCATGATGATTACTTCCATCCACCGGCCAGTATAGGTCGTCAAAATTCAACCCATCCAACAGTGTATCAGCATCTGGAGCATTCAGTTCCGCCAATGTGGGACCCAATAACTCGTTTCTATTCATTTTGAAAATGTCATCATCGTCCACTGCCATTGATAGTTTGGACAACTCTCCTTCCATTGACATGTCCCCAACGGGCATGCCCATGTCCAGCCCCTCCATGCTATTATCCCCCATGTTTCCATTCCATCCTCCACCATTGTTGATGATGGTACCCCCACTAAGGCCAATACTGGGGTTCATTATCCACCCATGTTGAAGATCTTGACCCGCCCGTCGAGGTATGGGCATTCCTTGAGGACTTGATGGTCCCATGGACAAAGGACTCATAGTGCCCGGACTTCCCATCATCAGTCCTGGACTTGCAGGACTATTTTCTCCCGAAGCTGTTTTCATCAGCCTCTGATTCTGAATATGAACTTGAAGAAGTTGCGACATTTTGTATTCCTCCTTTGTGATTTCAATCTAGAGAAGAGATGCTTTTTAGCCTGAAATAATAAAATAACATAAACTTAAAAGAAAAACAAGGACTCTGCGGAATTATTGTTCATGAAATTGGTTAAGTACAACTTGAACAACATCTATGTGTATATTCCTACTCATTCCATTCCATGAATTCGCAATGTTTGCAAAAACATCCACATTCATGCATGTTTCCCATTCCAAGAACACAACTCACTCAGAATAATATAAGCCTTTCATCATGTTATGTAAATATTGCCAGTTCAGTGGTCACAGCTCCCAAACTAATCAAACTCTTCTTCAGAAAACTAACTCTCTACACTATTTCCTTCTTTTAATAACTCGAACAATACACAATAATATTGTCACATAATTTCCATGCATGCGGTGTGTGTGTGTGATTATAAATTGTCATTATTGATTTCATTAAATTCCTTCTTCATTATAGCAAATTGGACTAAAAAGTTTCAAACGCATCACATGGGCAATAATCTCCACTCCACTTGTATATACACCTATTACTTTGTTCCTGGGCAAAATCACGTCTCTACAATCAAACCAATTATACAGCAAATAAAACGAGTTCGGCTTTACACAAGATTATTATAACAACATAGCCCCCACTCACTTTCATCATCTCAGTCTCACCTCATTAAAAGTTTATTTAGCCACACCAACACAAATATAAATGTCGTTGTGAGATACGATTCAAGACATCCTGGTGGTAATGGTAAGTTGTATTTGGATAAAGGAATGCTATCAATATGTAATAATAACTCTGCTGCAATAAGAGACATTGTCACTTTTGCGTGTTTTTTGTTGCCCCACTAACTGACTGACTGATGCAAAGAACTTGTTATTTATTACAGATAGTTATAGTTAGTTATTAGCCAGAAAAGATCTACTAACTACAGACTCACACACAGCTGAAGTTCAACAAGGTAATATAGCTAAAAATGTAGGTAGGTAGGGCTAGACATCAATGTCTCGCAGACGTTATTCAGCAACAAAACAAAAACACTGATAATAGGACACAGTAGTTTGTAGGATCAAGCAATTTCAACGAAACCTACCACATACATATGATAAACATAGTCACTCAATGATGGGTGATACAATTATCAGCTAGAAATCCCCACATATGTTATGATGACGAAAAGACAGCTGAGTGAAGAGCAGTTAGTTGGTTTAATAGTAATGCTCATAGTTAAAAGTTATTGGTAGGTAATATATAGCAAGCTAACTAAATAACAAGCAGTGATTCAGGAATGCCGTTTAGTTTTCCTCCAATCCAATAATATAATGAAGACCCCATAATATTTAGATATGCACACGCCAAACCAAGCCAACTACAAAAGTCGGTGGTGGTAATAGTGATGATGATGATGATGATACACAAGAGTTAACCTTGGACCAACTTGTGAAAAACAGCAAAAGTTGACCTTGAGACTTGGGAATTGCACGGAAATGAAGTAAACAGACCACGGTTGTGTGTGTTTTATGTTTAGAAAATATTGCTGCTGGTTGTCATCACTTATCGCCCATTTTTTATAAGTCTCCTAACGAACCCTGCTCCACTTACCTAATCCTCTAGAGAGAAAGAAAGTTACAATAGTTTTTTGTAGGAAGAACAGAGCAGAAGAGAGAGAGAGAGAAAAGATCTTTTTACAAAATGGGAGCAATTCTGTGTTGATTGTTGATGATAGAATCTTCTGGAGTGGAATTAATACTGTTTGCTCTTTTGATATTATGTTCATGCAAGGCAGGGCAATATTATTACACATCAACTGTAAACGAAACATCAAAGCTCTGCACATAGGTATATATGTAGATATATGTATCATGTCAACTTTACTTGCCAAATTATAGGCTTATTAGTGTAGTAACCACAGCCAAAAACCTGTTCAAGCCAAAACGAAAATGCAATCCATCCATCGTCAAACGGTATGATTTTTTAAATGAGCAGCTAGTGTATTGGTTAATAAATATATATATATAGGATATTGTCATTAGTCTATCATTCCTTTTCCTTATTGTATACATGTATATTGTGTAAGACATTGTCTTAGGAAGGGTGTGGAATAAGTCGAGCCAAGTAAGTGACCAGAGTGAGCACCTTAAAAAGTGAAACAAAGTCCTCCCGCACCCACGAGGACATACTTTTTCCGTTGAGTGCAGCATACATACGTATCCATTATTACAGATCTTGCAATTACAATGTCAAAGGAAAAATGAAGGAGAAAATAATTCAAGTTCAAAGTCACACATGGCTGATCGCAAGTAAGTAGTCTTGGTCTGTCGGAGTTTTCCTCCTCCATCCATCCTCGGGCAGAAAGAACTTAATTCGCCAGTGAAGGGCAGGTTGGAGCCGATATGAACGCCAAATGGAGGAAAAAGTGCAGAAATGATGATTGGATGGTTAAGTCTGCATTTTAAAATGCAGTGAAAAAAATGCATTTTTATTATATCTGTGTATCTACTGGTATAAGTATGAGATGTGTAATGGAAATGGGTATTTAATGCTATCCAATCAATTACATACACATATATATGTGCAGTTTATGATTTAATCCAAACTGGAATAATTATTCACTTTTTTAGTTTCATATAAAAATCCAATTCATGCAACATGTTTTAGTGCAATAATATAATTTTAATGCATACTGTTAACTTGGCTAAAGATCCAAATGTTTTGTTCGCTCAACATTCGAATAAAAAATTATCAATTTTACCATATAACTCTAGTTTTGATGTAACTTTCAATTCATCCCATCTTATCAATATTTTAAAATTAAATATATGATTATTTATTATATATAGTACTATGAATAAAATCTTGCAAATAAGATGATGTCACATTCCAGTGCAATTGCGTGATGAACCGTTTCTAAAAATTCTTTCCCACAACGTAATGAGCTGTATTCCTCCAATTAAAGACGTGTATGTAATATAATATGTAACATATTTTCTTTTCCCAGTCCAGTACTCCAATCCAAATGTTATCATCATACATAACTTCAAGATTCAAGAATTGCACAAGGATGTAAGTAGTGTATTGAAAAGAAGGACCTTCTGAAATTCGAGCAGCATTTAAATTGCTCAAATCAAACTTAATCTGTTCTCGTATTCTGTTCCATATTCGCAAGAATGAACTACATCAAATTTTTGCAAGCATAACCACAATTTGCAGTGTTGAGGACATTCATGGACCAAGCTGGATGATGTAAACGACCTGCATCACATCAAATTCACCTCAGCTTATCAGACGTATAATACAAATGCTCATTCATGCCATAATCTGCTCATTCAGTGCGAATTGTATGCTTCTCTGGTTATGAATGAATGAGTGTGCAAATAGGACCATTCCTCCAGAATTTCATACTCCAATTGTCACACACTACATTTATTTTATACACTGAAAAAATTGCCAATTTTAAGTTGCTTCACCACCAATATGCAAATGTTATATTATATTACATACCTACCCTACATATATAAATCCCACTAAATCACACATCCATTTTATTTTATAGTTTCATATTTTAAGCATCCTAATAAAATCGATGATGTTACTTCAGTCAGAAGGAGAAGAGTTAATTTTCTACTGTGCAATACGCTCATGAAAATTATTTGCACATGACAGGAAAGATCAACACCATCATGGAATCAAAATGAGCTGTACTACGTCAATATATAAACACAAACCCCACGCCATACCACCAAGTCCAACATCTTTGAGTAACCTTGAGAGATGCAGCACCTAAAGAGAAAGTGCAATGGACTTTTCACTAACGTCAGTTTTGCTCCGTAACAACTCGCTAATTTCTATCCTCCTCCCTCATATGCACACAAGTGTGGATATTGTGCTAAATCGTCAAATCTCAACAAGCAAACAGGCCAAGCCAGGTGGAGGGAGGGGCAACCAGTTTACATTTCATTGCAGTGCAAGAATAATAACTGTTCTCGGACACCGTGATAGTGATGGTAGAATGGCAACAAACTACATAATATATAGCTTGCTTATTCTCTTCGCTTTATATTATTATTAAAAGGGAATTTTCCTGGATGGATGCTCCAATAAGGTTGATGTCCCCATTGATAAACGGTGAGCGAATCCTGAGCGAGCTGATCGATAAATGCTATGCACACAAAAAGTGGATGCACTTTTTCTCAATGTCAGAGAACGGTCATGTACATACAATACAATACTAACAATGCGACCGCATGACGTGTTTGTCGCCAATTTTGAAGGGACCAAGATTATTTTGTTCACAAAGTCAAATAAGAGAACACGTGTTTCAGCTTTTTCTTGAATGCGTTGTTTGGA
>JAQFZJ010000667.1:0-19324 GCA_034695645.1 Folsomia fimetaria
TGTATCTCTGCACTGGCTGTATCTCTCATTCATCTCATGACTCTTCTCTTGCTAGCCACTGCTTCGATAAGTGAACAACAACAGAGTAGAAAAACAACGTAAACAAGGGCCATCCACTCACCATACTCTTCCTAAAAATTTATCTTCTTGTTGTGGATTATTAATTAGTTTATTAGTTTCTATCTCACCATGATGAGGTTCAGTAAACTGAATTATTTTAATCAGTGGTGCAGCGTGGGTGGAACATTTATTCCCCAGTTGCTTCTAAATTCTGTTCATCTTCGTACATGGAGTCATGCATATTGTTTATGATGCTCCTAAGGAATTGTCACCTTGATTGATAATACATCGTTATTTAGGTTAGGTTTTAAATGAATCCATATGCACAGGTTATTGGCATCAATACGGACGGAATTCAATTGAATTACATTTACTCATGACATATGTTGACTAATTAATGCTAAGTAATTTTAATAAATATATAAGCTACAATCTATCAAAATGATGACTTTGATGTATTTTGAATAATCCAAACTTCTTCAAAAATTTGGCTGTCCTTTTTCTGTAAAGATGTGTCCCGGGAAGTCTAGGATAAACCACCAACCACGCCGCCGTATTCACGACATGCGGCGTGAATCTCCTTCTTTGCCTACACAATCTGTTCTTTGGAGGCATCATTAGCCTAGCCGCTGTCGGTGGTGGTGGCACTCTCTCCACTTTTTGTGAGCTCTCCTCTGTGCGTTGTAGGCAGGCTGTGTGTGTTGTGTGTGAGCCGTGTGGTTGGTTTTGGTGAGTTGAATGAATCAAAAAAGTGAAGAGGGTTGTTTTCTTCATCATCACTCACTCACACACAACTCCAATATTATGCGACTCGGACTCTAAATTCCCGTTTGGTTGGTTCAGCGGATGGACGAGTGATTGGATCTGATACCTTCTTTGCAAAAACAACACCACACACACTCTTTTTCTGGTGAGGATTTATATTAAAACTTTACACTACTACGCAAGCAAGCGGTAGTAATAAAAATACCAGTGGATTCAGCAGTGGACTGATATCTTTTCACTGCAACAATGCCTGGCCTGTGTTAACAAACAACAAACCAAACCATCATTATCATTTTCTCTCCCACAACTGACCGTGGTGGAACAGATACTACGTAGGTAATTGAGGCTGAATTGCGAAAAAGTTAAATACATTGAGCCAGCAGAAGGAGAATAAAATAATATAATATTTTCGCTTCGTTGCAACAAGGTAAGCACTAAAATGTATATATTATTAAGCGTAGAAATACTTGAAAGATGGTTAAATTGAATTGAAATATTGCTCAATATTTTTCAAGGGATTCTACAATTCGGAAAGAAGGACAAACGGAAAGCCATACTGAAGAATTTCGCAATTCGGCTTCAGTTGTAAACTTTTGAAATGACAAAGTGAATAGAGAAAGAAGAGACAGATTTGTTGGTGTAAGATTGTGATTAAAGTTATGTAGTTGCCAGTTTGCAATTGGGGTGATTATTGTGGTTGGAGAAAACTGCAAGCTGTTGTGCGTTTCGCAATCAATTCTCAATTCAATTTTGTGCATGGAGAAATCACAATATAATGGTTTTAAGGACGGAGGAAGCATGAAGAATATTATACCCCACCGTGGTAGAAGTTGGCGAATTGATGGGCCCCCCTTTATCTGCTATCGTTTATTTTGGGCGACGACGGTGTAGTTTGTAGTACTTAATTAATTAATTAAATGGAGAATGGATGATGGAGACCCGTTATCATCTACCTAAACGAAAAATTGTACAAAAACTCAATATTTCCAGATTTTTGTTTTGTTGGTCAATATATTGAAATTATAAATTGGGATTGATAGAACCATAAACATTGACTCCAGTGGAGAGAGTTGTGTCCCCACGCGGCTTGAGTGTCGCCGGTCCGGTTTGCTTTGAATCAGTGAAGTGATTCAATAAAATATTCAATGTGCTGTTATCAGTTATACGCATAGCACATAGAACAACAGAAACACCACCAGACAACAAATAGAGTCAGTAAATCAATGGGTCATTCGTCGTAAGATAAGCATTGCTGGATAAGTGATAAGGATATTGTAAAGGATACCTGTGTTCTGATACCAAAGAAAATAAGAGACAAATTCTAACATTCAAATATTTTTTATTTACGTTGCGCGTTCCTTTACCGGTGACCCTTCTTTGGATGACCTAAGAAATAATTATACATACAGTTAATCTCTTTTTTCTTCTTGCATTGTGTAAGCAATTAAGATTTTGGGTTAACGATTTTTTTGTACAGATAATGTAATACAGTTTTTTATTAAATTGCAGGTCATTGGTATAGGCTTCTGATTTGCACAGGCCAAACTAATAATTACAAACGCCTGACACACTAGAGATAATGAAATCAAATCTGAAGACTGAAAGTGCAAACAAGACGATCATCTTTAAACTTTAGTTAATCTCATCATAAATCAAACCTTACTGAACTTACAAACGGATCGGAAGTAATAATCTTATTTATGAATATAAAGTTGGTTATATATTCGAATAACGTGAAACGAAGACAGAAACTGGGCTTTTATTCAAGACGTCTCGCCAAAGTCTGTTGCATCTGCATAATATTTTACTTGGATTAGACAATGTCATGTGTATGAATGAATTCGTGCACAGAGACATGATGAAGTGGAGCTTTAAATTGCAACTTGTTTTTGCTGTCTCCCTGGCCATTGCTTGGTCAGTGGGCTTCGGCTACAGCATAGAACATCAACAGCTCGATCTATACAACTCAAACACTTTGGAACGCGGAAAAATATGTCAACGCATTAGTATATGGGTACGTTAAATGTAAATTAACTGGAGAGTTTGTCATGTACGGTGGTATTTTGTAAATTTTTAACTATCTTAAACTCATTTATGTATATAGGAGATTGAACAGTTCGATATGCTACGAGGATGCCAGGTCATTGAAGGTAAGTCCAATTGTTAATCTTTAATAGCGAAGGAATTAAAATATTACACATTTTTGTCTGAAAATATTAAAAAAGAAGACCTTCTTATGGTTAATTGTGAAAATCTGTAAAATATCTTGTAGTCGAAATGTGTGGGGTGTTCTTTTGTAGATATGTATTTCTAAAAGTTTTTTGAGAAGTATGATTATTTATGTTCATTATTTATGTATTTACAGGATCTCTACAAATTAATATGGTCTTTATAAATCCAAGTGCCGACTTTACACAAAATATTTCATTTCCTGAACTGAGGGAAATCACAGGTAAAATAATATCAAATCTCAAATGAACTCAACACTAAAATATTTCAAAACTTTGTTACAGGGTTCCTCATGGCATTCAGGTCAGTCTTTATAAACTACATATGGCGATGCCAATGTGTGATACGATATAAGAGTTGGATCACATGAAGTACGATATTTGTTTTTTTTTAATTTTTAGTACACCAAAGATAATGTCATTAAAAAAATTATTTCCTAACTTGGCTGTGATTCGTGGACAAGAACTGATAGAGAATTATGCTCTACTAATATACAAGATGCAAAGCATGCAGGAAATTGGATTACCATCGCTTACAAATATATTACGTGGAGCAGTTTGGATTGTCGATAATGAAAATTTGTGTTATCTGGATACAGTGGACTGGACTAAAATTGCCAACGAGTCTAACACGGAAGGAATATTTAAAAACAAACAGCAGTGCCCCGACACCTGTTCACAGGATTGTCCAAAATCTGATTTGTACAACGATAGAAATTTGTGCTGGAGTAAAGAATACTGTCAAGTAGTTCCGCATATTTCTTGTCCGAAATGCAATGGCAGGGCTTGTTTCGGTGATAAGCAGTGTTGTGACGCGCAGTGTCTGGGCGGATGCACTGGTCCTGGGCCACATCAATGCCATGTTTGCAAAGGTGTTGTTGTGAATAAACCTGGGGAGGGACAAATTTGCACTGATAAATGCCCAGTCGGCTTATACGAGGTACACTTTGTTAGATTATTATAAAGTAGAGGTTTTTACTGCTAAAAATGTACATTTATTTTTGTATGATCAGCAATTTTAGCGTGTTATCCTTTATTTGATTTCAGTATTTGCAGCGCCGTTGTGTCTCTGCTTCCGAGTGCCTTAGCATCACATCGATCGCTCCAATTAGGTAAATTATTATTTCTAATTATTGTAAGCCTATTTTCATAAATTGCGTACACCTGTTGATGAAGTATTGCTAACAAGCATTAATTGTAATTATTAGCCACCCTCATAATCCGAGTGGCAATTTCTCTGGGAAATGGTACACAACCAAAGATGGAACTCAAATGTGCGTATTAGAGTGTCCAAAAGATACAGAATTGGCACCAAATGCAACAGCGTAAGGTCAAAATTAAATCACAACAAAACAGCAAATGAGCTGATTATCCACATTCATAATACTGAAGTGAATTGATAATCACGGTTGCAGTTTCTGTTTAAGTGTACAAGCATAATTGACAGCATGTTTATTCCCTATAAAAAAATTCTCGTTTTATTCAGGTGCATATCCTGTGACGGACCTTGCAAAAAAAATTGTCAAGGACGAACGGTGGACAGCATTGAAGCGGCACGTGATCTTGCTGGATGCACAAGGATAACGGTAAAAATTGAACTCCTGTCAATTTGATATATGGCATATGGACTATTCTTGAACGTGCCTGCTAAGTGATTAATTACCCAGTGCATTTTTGTATTCAAGTTTTTCGTCCTTTGCAGGGTTCACTTAAAATCCACATAAGAAGAAGTTCTTCATCAGCCTCAGGAACTACTGTTGTAAAGGAATTAAAAGAAAATTTGGAAAAAATTGAAGAGATTGATGGCTTCTTAGCTGTAACATATACGTATTCTGTATACTCTTTGGATTTCCTTGCAAGTAAGTAGTTCCTTTACACTTTGTTCAACTAATTTCGCACTCATTAACAAGATTCTTTCTTCATTTTTAAGATCTGAAAGTAATTAGGGGAAATGTACTAGACGACAAAACGTAAGAATTATATCATTGAAAATGTGTAAAATGCATTGAGGACTTATTAATGAAGAACCAATCTTACATTCCTGGTAGGTACGCCCTAATTGTAAAGTCAAATGAGAACTTAATGGAAGTAAGTTGTCGTAACTAAGATAGCGCGGATTCCGTAGAAAATATGCGACTTTCTAATCTTGCATATACTATTTGTTGTTTTCAGCTTTGGAATGGCACCGACTCTTTCAAAAGAAAAATAACAATTGAAAACAGAAATGCTCGCGTTCTTTTCCACTACAATCCAAAGCTATGTCCATCTAAGATTTGGGAATTTGTACACCAAGGTACGTATATACAATACTTTTATAGAAATATGTCAAATATAAAACAACGCGGTAATTGAAAAGAATTAGTCAAAGAAAATGAAGAATTCAATTATAAATCTTCAGGCAAAAGTAAATTCTATTATAAATTGTTTTGCGGATGAGAGAGAGTTGATAACCAGCAAGCAGTGAGTGAAGAGAATGTTTTTTTTATAGCCGAAATAAAACCACCACAGGAAATTGACATCGGTATTACGAACGGAGATAAAGCCCCATGTAAGATATTCTTGTAAGTTTTAATGGTATTGCATTTTAACAAAGGTTACTCACTGTTTTCAGGCAATACTAGAAAGTTAACGATTGAAGTTCGCCAAAAATCCAACTCAACCGTCATTATAAGATGGGAAAATTTTAGACGGAATCTCACCCGACCGAGCCACCTGCTGAATTATGAAATTCATTACAAAGGTACCCATGCATTTCCCTCAGTCGGAGTCGGTTCCTATCTTTTAATATTTATAATTTAATTTTACTTTAATACTTGTACATAGTAATACAAACAAATTCGTAACAATTCTATACATATACATTCATATATGCGTCAATGTTATACAGGAATGTTTCATTATGCCTACATTCGTAATTTATAATTTTCATGAAACTACACAGAAGCACATGCCTACCCCCTGCGAAATGAATCTAAATTTGATGATCGTGACCCATGTGGCGATGATGGTTGGAATGTTCAAGAACAGGCCAAAATTAGTGATAACGAAGTGAAAGGCGGAGTTGACAGTGAGCCGCCCTATGAAAATGAGGCTCTGATTGCCAACTTGAACCCGTACACATATTACGCGTTATATGTTAAAGCGATTGTCATTCAAGGTGATTCTTGCTTTAATTGTGTACAATATGATTGTACATAATACATTATTTATTTTACTAACATGTGTATTGCTATTCCAGATACATATTCGTTAAACAACAACACGGGTGCTGAGTCAGATATCATTTATTTTCGAACATATGCAGATTTTCCCACTAAACCTATGAATTTTATGTTGGCGTCAAGTGGTCCTGATAAAATCACGTAAGTAGATCATTACGTCCATTGCGAAACTGTTATTAGTGAATATCGTTCTATAAAAAGACAATACAAAATTCCAAGTGGTCACCTGCAGTTAGTCAATAACATTACATTTTTATAATGTGTCTCTCATTTACTGTGACCACTTTCTGCTTTTCAGTTTGTATAATTACTCTTATTTGTAACTTTTACTTTTAATAGGGCAAACTGGGAGCCCCCTTTAACAGCAAACGGAGAAATGCAGAATTTCAAAATCTGGATAAAAAGTGTGCCAGAAAGTCAAACGCTTCAAGGTATTATTATTAATAATAATATTAATTCGATAAAAAATTACACAGCAAACTTAGTGTATGTAACTAAACTTTATTAAAAAACTTGTTTTTTTTCAGATCAAAGAAACTACTGCGAACAAAACCGATCTCCTCTGATTAACACTGTTTCATCGAAAGGAACAGAGTAAGTAGTTGATTGCAACTTCAGTATAAATGTTTCGGTCAACGGTTTCTTTTTTCTTTCATATGAATGACACATAATGTTTATACCGAGAATATGCCTGCTATTTTCAGAAGTTTCATTTCCACGACGTTTGCTCCAATTTTATCAGCGGCATCTAAAGACGCTGATTGTTGTTCGTGTAGTGCACCGTCAAAAACGCCATCAAAAGATCAAAAGCTTGATAAGGTTTTCGTTGAAAGTGACGGTATGTATATATTCGACTAGTTATTTTTTCATAAATCTATAAACAATAATTCACGAGTAGTATTTTGTTAATAATTTATTTTGACCCTGTTTTGATTTTCAGTATTTGACATTATTATGGGAAGCTACTTATTTCGAGTGCCCAGTGGAAATTCTCGTGGGGTATCTCCAACATCTAGACCTGATGATGATCCAAAAATTAATGAAATCAGAAAATCTCGCCGAAGACGATCAGTTCGTGATGAACAGTCTTCAGCTTCCAACGAAGTAACGGAACATGAAATCATCTTTCCAGAAGGACCGGCACACAAAGAAATAGTCGAGAACGAGTTGGCGACTTTGCCCGTAAATAAAGAGTTATCATTCCTGAAAGAAATTCCGTACAATTCATCAGTATCCAAGTACTCCTTTGTGTTGGATAATTTAACGCACTACACAACATACTACATTGGAATTCAAGGTATAACCCATAAAATGTTTAAATTAAAATTAAACAGCATTATGCGAAGGGCATTTTAATACATGTCAATAACTTTGCAGCTTGTCGTGCAATTGACTCCAACATTACAGAAAATGATACTAGAACATGGTAAGACTTTGGACTTCTTGTATTTACACTACAGAGAAAGTCTATATTTAAGGACGATAATTCAATAATATGCGTTATTTCAGCTCTGAGATAATTGACGAGAGGGTTCAAACAGGTACGTATAATATAATTTATAAATGATTTTGAAGTAGTGTATTCAGTCTAATCATTAAATTCTAATCATTTTCAGCTCCAAATCCTATCGCTGATAATATTGATCCTAGAACTATTGCTTGGAATGTGACTGATACTCATCTCCTTCATCTTCGATGGGGAGAACCAGCACATCCAAATGGGGTTATAATGGTAAGTTCCAACAGGTCATACTTTAAAAAATCTATTTCTGATGTTACTATTTTAACTGTCTGATGGGAACAAGAAAGTTTCTTCATTATAATTCATGTATAGGTATAAAACTAAGCTAGAATAATTTCATTATTAGGCGTACATCATTGTGCTACAAAAAGTGGGTGCGAGCAAGGAAGAGTATTGGGGACGAAAATGTATAACCCACGCTGAATTTATAAAGAACGGGAAGAACTATAGTAAGTGTTATTAATATGAAGCATGTATACCCGTGATGTATTTTTAAGTTTTATTACAACTTAACTAACCATTTATTCGTTTTGTTCCAGCATATTCCGATCACCTTTCACCTGGAAATTACAGGTGCGTAATAATAATCAAATGCAACAATAACCCGTATATTGATTGACTTGTTTTTTTTAAATTGCAGCTTGCGTATTCAAGTGGCTTCCTTAGGTAAGCCGTATTTGTATAGTCTTAAAAACTATTTTGAAAATGGATTCAGAAAAAATTTGTCAATATTTTTAACGAATACATTGTTGATTTACAGCTCAAGATTCAGAGTTTAGTGCAGTACAATATTTTTACATACCAGATATTAATGAAACCAGTCCAGGATTTTGGGTTTTGGTGATTTTACTTCCACTGATGCTGATTATCTTAATCATTGGATGTTTCGCATATTGGATGATCCGCAAGAACTATCCTCCTAGGCACCTTGTTATTTCTGCAAATCCTGAGTATTCACCTAATAGTACGTAAAATACTTTATTTTTTGTGTGGTGTTGTATCATGCTTCCAGTTTCATGTGAATTGTGATTGCGTCGTTGGGTTTGTTTAGAATTATAATTTATTATATGTATTACCTATTTAACAGTTGATATTGCGGAAGAATGGGAAGTGCCTCGGGATAAAGTTCGACTCCTTAAGTCTCTTGGGCAGGGCTCATTTGGGACAGTATATGAAGGAAAACTCATTGACTTCATCCTAGACCAACCCGACCTTTTCTGTGCTGTAAAGACAGTAGCGGATGACACACCAAGTGAAGAAAGGGTTCTGTTTCTTAAGGAGGCTGCGCTGATGACCAAGCTAAACTGCAACCATGTTGTGAAGCTGTTGGGCATAGTTTCAAAGAGTCAGCCAATCTTTGTCATAATGGAATTAATGGAAAATGGTGATTTAAAGCAGTATTTAAGGTCTCGGCGTCCGGATTCCGAAAAGAAAAATGCGGCACCACCCCCCACTCTTAAGGTTGTAGTTAATGTAGTATTCGTTCTTGTCATTGTCATCACACTTATTTGTTCACTTGCAGCAAATCTTAAGAATAGCCGCTGAAATAGCTGACGGAATGTCCTACATTCATAGTCAAAAATTAGTACATAGGGACCTGGCAGGTACGTACTCATACAATCTGCTATTATATATTCCCTGACTACACATTATTGATCACGTTGTATGTTATACTTTCCAGCTCGAAATTGCCTTGTTCATAAAAGTTTTACTGTAAAAGTTGGTGACTTTGGAATGACTAAAGGTTAGTGAAAAAGCAATTTTGATAACTTGTTATTGCCAAACAAAGCGTTCCGTTTTATTTAAATGTTTGTGGATCCAATTTAATAATACAGAAATTACTGACTACTATCGGAAACAAACTAGAGGACTTCTACCTGTTAGGTAAGCATTGTTACTTCGATCCTACCTGAAATCGAGATTTGGATATAATATCTAGTAATTAATTTTAGATGGATGGCCCCCGAATCTTTACGGGATGGTGTTTTCACGAGTCAGTCTGATGTTTGGAGTTTTGGAGTTGTGTTATGGTTGGTTTATTATTAAAATCATTTACGTATGTATCGGAATTGGAATGGAATAATATCTAAATAATTATATTTGCCAACAGGGAAATGGCTACACTAGCTGCACAGCCATATCAGGTAATTTAGCATATAACATTTATAAGTAAATTTTGATTATTCGACTATGTCAACATTTTTCCATTTGTGTATATAGGGTCTCAGCAACAGCCAAGTGTTGGACTTTGTGCAGTCTGGCAGGTAATGAAAAAAAGGAAAATATTAGTGG
Organism: Folsomia fimetaria; assembly: GCA_034695645.1. Taxonomy (NCBI): domain Eukaryota; kingdom Metazoa; phylum Arthropoda; class Collembola; order Entomobryomorpha; family Isotomidae; genus Folsomia; species Folsomia fimetaria. The sequence goes on from JAQFZJ010000667.1 coordinate 10,089, forward strand.
TAAAATGTAGAACATAAATAAATGTGAAATTCAGTTAAATTAAGTATTTCGGTTCAAATAATGGTTGGGTTTACTTTTTCCTTTCTTTTATCTGTTATTAGTATCACTGTTTATTTTCTATAAAGTTTATAATAATTATTAATTGGTTCCAGAAATGTGATTCTACTATGATCTTTGTCTTGTATTTGCAGAGTGATGGATATGCCAGAAAAATGTCCATCAATTTTATACGAGTTAATGGGTAAATTTATTCTTACAATTATACATAAATACACATTACAATTAAATTAAATCTAGAGTTTTTTTTAAATTTCAGCTGGCTGTTGGCAGTACGACCATCGGCACAGGCCACCATTTATTGAAATTTTAGAAAGGTATAAATACAAAAATTAAAACTATTTTTAAAAACCTGGCAATTTGAATATTTGTGATTTTATTTGTTGTGATTAATTTGTTAGGTTGACGCCTTACTTAGAACCATCATTTGCTCAAGTATCCTTTTACCATAGCCCAGAAGGGTTAGATTACAAAACTCAGGCATCTCTACGTCCAATGGAAGAACCCGTCACAATTCGAACACCACTGATAGCAACTTTTGACGTCTCAGACGACGAACTAGATTATGACTCTGATGATGATGATCATGGGCTTAGCCATCATATTGTTGACGATTTGGGCGATATTTCAAGACGTTTATTAAGTAACACTCCAGTCAAATCCCTTGTAGAGCCCAGTACAAGTTCTGAACACAAAGTTTCAATGGAAAATGGTGTTGCGACACCTCTTTCTTTCTCAGGGAATAATGGTTCATATTTAAATAATAAAAGTTCACCGGCAGCGGATCAACCCTCGTCACTCTTTTCCAATCCTCCCCTTCGTACAAGTATATTGGCCACTTCTCCAACAATCACAACTTCCAATAACAATTACACGCAGGCTTTATTTACTACACCTTCACTAAGTTCCAATAGCAGCGTTCCGGCCTCAACTTATTCCATACCCCTTACCCCTGTTAAAATTAATGAAATAAAATCTAATAACAAATCTGGCCAAAATCGCCCACCCGCAAGTCGGAGTCCCATCACGTACACATCCGTCACACCCGTGAGCCAAACCTCAGCCCAAAACACAAAAAATAATAGTAGTACGGGTGCAGATTCCAATGAAAGTTCAAAATCATTTGTCGTAAATTGCTCTGGTGATAGTCATAAGTTTGGAAATGGGAGTAGCACGACGGGAGGGAACGGGTATATTTTGCCTGTGACGGGCAATCAACGAAATAACACCACACAGTTCTAGTTAAATCGGCTGGTTATGGTTGTGGCTGTTGTGTCATTATTTTACCAGCTAGGTTACAGACTAATAAGAGATCATGATAAGCTATTCTCACCTTACTATTGTTGCAGTATGACTTATTAGAATCTGAAATCAACTGGTAACCCCAACTGAGAAAATTAAACCAAAATTGTTAAACCAAAATAATATATATATATATATATCTTATATTAACCTCTGGAGTTTGCAAATACTCCGAATTTACATTCGGCACTGTCAGAATATACGTATTCAGCTTCCAGGTCGAGGATTTAAGCTATTTTACTATAAAGTCATCACAGCGCTGTACATGCGTTTGATATTATTCTCGAAATGAATGCTAGTTACATGATTCTTGCACGATCCTCGTCTGATATTGATCTCAGTATAAATTTAAATAACTAAGCTATACTTAGTTTAATAAAATTATAATTAAGTTTCGTAACTTGACAGACTATGAGATATATATTGGCTTAAAAGCTGAATATCTTAAATTCATGCGGGTAATTATTATTTGTTGATTATTATAAAATACTATAGTCTATCAACACGATTAATTGTTATGCTAAAAATTTATAATTTTGAGGGTGTTAGAAATCCTCTCCCTCCTAATAATATTATTATATATGGGTAGATATCTTAAAATGTATGTGAAATCATTTCATATGCCCTGTGTACTGTTATCCGTTATTTATTCAGTTACACTTTTCTCCACAGAATGAATAGGCGATTGAATCAAATAGTTAATATGATTGTCATTACGATTTACCTTCCAATGTTGATCATTCATAGATCTAATAATAATTATTATCAACATTTCCTGCCGTTTGTGAATTCCAATTGGTTCCTAAAATATCTAATTTATTTAATCATAAGATTTGTAGTCAATGTTCTAAAAAACACTGGTGGAAGTCTTGCTTTATTGAATTTTATACTAAGTTTTCCTTATCTTTAGAAATTCCACACGTATTCTCATAATATTTAGCATTTGTCGGACACCGTTGTTAATGATCCAGAGTAGGTTAGAAAATGAAGATATGTCAAACTGTTATTAATTACTCTTTAATTATAATACAGAGTTATATTTTAGTAAATTAATGAGAAATGTTTCTGCACATGCAAAATATGAAACAAAAAAGAGTATTCTTTAAGAAACTGCAATCATTGAAGCATTACCTCCAGAAAAATATATGGGACTCTGGTTGTTAATTCTTGTGTACAAATTAGTTTCGTAAGTTACATTTGTATTATGTAACCTTAAGTATTGCATACTTAATAAAAAAACATGCTTGTGTAAAGTAAATGGACTTTTCATAGTGAATTATTTGCATTCTGCCTCGCCTCCCCCGCAATTAGATTAACTAGATTTTTTTAAGAGGATATACGTCAATAGATAACATGTTGATGACAGAATCTTAATATCTGTGTCTACCAATGCGAGCTCATATGCAAATAAACTGCATAAAACGTTGTTAATTAAACCCGAAAAAATTGTTTCTAATTTTAGTTTGGTGAGTAAAATTATGATTTCTTAAATTGATTCTTAAATTGACAATTTATTTATCGTTTTTCATAGTTCTGAGCAAATTCCAAAACTTTATGGAATGAAAATTGCAATACTTCATGTTGTAAACAAATATTTTTTTATTTCTCTGAATTTGTAACGGTATAGGGCATTTTGTCTTGTATAAAAAATACGGAATAGAATCTAACATTAATATCTTCTCTTTGGCACATCAATTAGGAAGGAACACTGGCTACATTTGAGCTCCGCCAATTCTACATCACTACAGATTTTGTACAATAATTGATCAGAATTTTTTAACTAATTAGAACTAGAGAATGAATTCGTTAATGCCAGCCCCATCCGTGACTGACGGTTACGACGGGTGACGACCAACCTCCCCATCCACCACCGTGACCGTGCCCCCATCCTCCATGTCCGTGGGAGTGTCCGTGGTGTCCGTGGTGATAGTGTCGGTGTCCTCCCCAGCCCCATCCTTTATTGAAAATCTTGGGTCCAAGAAGGCTTCCTAGTAAAAAGGACTTGCCCAAGATCAATGGTAGAGTTGGGTCGTACGGTGATCTCTTGGTCCGGTGTCCGTGAGCGACGTCACTGGGATATTCTTAAAAATAATAATATCGGAAAATTAAATTCACTGTATTTTTCGGAGAAATCACTTTGTCACTTTAAATACTAACCATTTTCTTGGCTGGAAACATCGGCCACAACCAAAGCGACGACAAACAAAGCGACGAAGGCGACGAATCCCTTCATTTTGAATAGTTCTGAGAAGTTGAATATGTATTATAATATATAACTTTATACTTTGGAGTGCGAACACCAACTGATAAATTTTTCGGAAAATGGAATCCTTTTTATACACATTGACCATCCAAGACTGAAGAATTAAATGAGACAATTGCAATTTCATAAGAGTTCGCATTGGTATGCAGTCAACGACCTGGCCTGACTCATATTAGAGTCAGAGTGCATAAGGGATGGATACATGTAGATAGATTCCCATGTTTAAATAATTTCAATAAGGAACTAGTCCGCTATTGTTAAAACTAGATTACTATGTATAGGTACATATTTTTGTGGATATATACACACACTGCAAAACATGTTCAAACATCAACATCCATGTTGGTTGGGCACTTATCATTGATACACTTGCCCAAATTATAAGTACACGTGAACGCCTTGTACACGCAACCTATCAAACCAAATCAAGCCCTTTATTGTGACCCTCCCACCCTTCGCATCAAATCACATCTTCACTCAACAACAAAATTGCTGTGCAGGTAGCAGAATCAAGCCCAGTTGACTTGACTTGATTTTGACATTTACATTTTGCATTACACTTCGCACTACTGTTGCCTAAATCTAGACCAGAATTTGATTTGGTGTCATAACATGATAATGTTAATCATTATTTCATAGATATTAGATTCTAGATGCTACTTCCTATATTATACTTACACTTACTGAACTATAGCCTCGAGAGTCTGGTGGTTGTGGTTAGTTTGTGCTCATCAACAAGATTTGTTGCGTTTTTTTGCTTTAATTTTGTTGCATTTGTCGATCTATCTTGAATTATAATGAATATTCATCATCACCGTAATAAACCTGCAAAAAATATGGAGGACGCAGGACCTCACACACATTTAGTAATGAAATCTTCTTTCGTCATTTATTCGAATAAAAAATGGTCTGTGATTGAGAGGTTGGGAGGTTATAAATTGGTTGCAAATCGCTGCTGGGTGGTGTTTCTGTATGGTATGTTGCATGTTTATAGGTCAAATGTCAAGTAATTGAGAAAATTGAAAACTGAAAATTTAGAATGGGTTGGAAGGAAGTCTTCTGGTGGCTGCCTGCTCTGCATTACTTTAAATTACAAGGATGAGCGAGTGCTGAAATTTTGAGAAGTGAACAGCAGATTGCAAAAATTGCAAAGCTTGTTATTGGTAATTATTATTTGAAACATGCAGCAAGAAACTTGTTTGAATAATAATATCCAAACATAAATCCAATGGATCAAATATATTCAGCCAATCGAGAAATATCAAATCTTAATTGTATGCATTATCTCTGTAATTGGCTCGAAGAACTCTCATTCTTCATAATTATTGCGATTAAACAAATAAACATGTATTATTTTGATTTTGTTAAAAAACTTTTATTTTAATTCGTCATATCCTCTCCACATGTTTCAATTCAATTCCAGCACAAATATAGTATCGTGCACTATATTTGGACGCAATAAAACATAACATCAATGCTGATTAAAAAAAATATTTATCACAAAATTTTGCAGTTCAGTGAAGGTAAAATAATAAAAAATTACATGGAGGTGTGTGTAGCATTCGTGCAGACAAAGAGTATTTAAAAATTATGAATTTCCAGAGGAGAGCTATAATAAGTGCATATTGAATTGAGTACCAAAATCGTATATATTTATTTATATGTGTTCTTCAAATGCGAATAACAAACAATGCCTGCAATATGAATTTTTGATACGATCTGTCAGAAAAGAGAAATATGAATGACTGAATAAATCTGTCATAATTACAATTGAATCAAATCGGAAGTTATTTGACACTTGGCAGATATGTCATTTTTGGCTTCAGAAAGCAAATTGTCGCCTAAAGATTGACATTATTTTCAAGACCTCATTTGTTTGTACAATAGCACATAATATCAGCTAGATTATAAATTACTGATATTATGTTATGAAAAACGAGTTTGTGTCTGATATAGTTATGTGTTTACAGGGATTGAAATACTTGGCGTAAATAATTTGATTAAATGTGTGCTTCCCATGAAGCTCACGTAAGCAAGTAAAAAGTTGTTCTTGCAATGAGCCACATTAAATGACATAATCTAACTGTTGAATGCAATTATAATAATATTGCTCTGATTGCCAAACAGGCAAAAAGATACGTGAAAATTACGATGTACTAAAAACTTCATAGTTTTCTGATTCAATGTGGAAATTATTATGACATCAATAAAATCCAAAACTCGAAATATTTCAAATGGTAGCAATATAAGAATAATGTGTGTGATATACCCTTTCCTCAATTTCTATCAATAATTATGGAATTTTGTGACATACAATTTCTGTACTGTCAACCTCGCCTCTTGTGCTTCGGTTGTATAATTTTGACAGATTTTGTACATTGATTGACGGATGAGCGAAGCAGTCAAAATGTATTTTATGAAGTTTTGTTTATTCAGAGGAACTAGTTTGACATTTGTTTGACCCATCATTTTTATCACCATATTGGGCAGGGTCCCTTCAATTTAATTATAATAATCATATTATAATATTTAAGATTCATGTTAGCTGCACGCGATTTTATTCCAAGATTAAATTATTAAATATGATTGATAAAAATAAATACAGAAATGCATAAAGATTGACCGGAATTAAGTGCTACCCGTTCAATAATATTCATATAGGTACAACGAAAAATGTTTATTTTCAGAAAATACTCTTCATTTCAGCTTTTAACGTCAACGACATATTATTCTACAGGCAATAATCCGATATCATTTGATAATTAATTATATAAGTGACATATATACATACATAACTGAATAACTAACAAAACTATCCAAGTGATGCATAATGTTTTAACAAAACGGAGAGACTTGTGATAATGGCATTTAATATTTTAATGCAATTATTGACCACCTTCCATGGACATTGTATAATTAATGTACTAAATCTATGTGAAACTACAGAGGAAATAAGTAGGAAATATGGAAGTTGTCAATGAGATTGTATCAAAATGTATATTACACCAAATAACACAATTTACAATTAGACACCCATGGCTTAATGAGAGCATGCCATTAGGGCTCTGTACAATTGCTACACATATGATCATTCAACCTATATCATTTTTACATACTCTTAAGTCTCTAGTAATCCATCTTGAATTTCTGAATCACGGGTAGCATATTTCAGTAATGTTTAGAATAGTAAATCTCTCTGGAACAAAAATAAAATATCTAATGCCTTCACGATTTGTGATCACTTGGCCAACGCCAGAAGTAGGAAGTTGCCTTATATGACTCTATCGAAGGAAGTCCAATTGAGAACAAAATGGGTTAGCAATAAAACAACACAAAATAAATCAAATGGAATACAAAAGGCAATATACACAGGTTAATAGCTGATGCGTTCAGTTTTTTGGGTTCATTCATTCATTATCTCAATTCAATTACTTATGAATCAATCTGTCTACACAAAATTCGCAGTTGCATTGAATGCACCTTCGACGTTACAAGTTTCTCCAACATGTCCAACACGTCTGATGAATATGTTGCAGTGCAGCAACTTTTGACACAACTTGTCTTTTTATTTTCGCAATATCATAAAGATCTATCATTTCAATCTCGTAGCGTTTTGTTGAACGTTAACCTGTTCTGGCTTCTATTATGGGTTTAACGAGACACGTTGTTGGACTTCTTGATGAGGCAGTGACATCCTAAGTATTTTGATGGTGGGAGATGTAGTAATTTGTCTGCTTTGATTTTATGAAAACTGCATTTCTACATCTAATAAGTTATTTGCTGATGAAGTACTATGAAAAATCTAACGACCTATAATTGCGAAGTTTTGCATGTATGCAGTCAAGTACTTTGAGCTAATTTTTTGTTCTAATTCGAATTCAAGTAGGAACACTCATTGTCAGTGTGCCATTAAAGAAATGATTTAAAAAACATGCCGGTCTGACCAAAAAATCAAGTGTACGATGATAAATGCCAATACTCGTCGGGAGGGGAATACTATTTAGTAAACCCAACGTGATAAAATTGAACCGGGCAATGAGTTTCGTTCGGGTTACGAAAGCCAGGTCCATGCAATAAGTTAATGAAAGAAAACCAAAAGTTCGAGATTGCAAAGTTTTGATTTATTTCAAACTGGTATAATACTAAACATAATGATATATATATATATAATAACTGACAATTATGCTAATTCACAGCGTACAGAGAAATATATTCAGCGTTGCGATACATTAATTTGCAAACGTAAATGATACTAAAGTGTAGAAAGTTGAAGCTTTCGTTTTACAGAAAATACAGAATTTTGGCACTTTTGAGAATCACGTCTTTTTGGGTTCAACATCAATATTTTCATACATATAATCGAATAATCAGAGTTTACAGTTTTTTCTAAATGCTATCATTTGAAAGTTTCATTAACAACGAATTAATTTAATTTAACCAATTCAGTTTTGATACGTCATACGTACTATTCCATTTTTTTGGTTATACATACATTCAAAGTCCATGAGCAGTCTATGTTTAGAACACTTATCAAAATAAACCGATTTCAGTACGGAATTTGCACAAGTCGACTCTATTAGAGAAACAAAAACTGTGTTCCCTGAATCAATACATAGAACAACCCAATAATATAATTTTTCATTTTCTATAATATAATCATACCACAATTGCAGTCAGTCAAATTTTTTGTGATGAACAAATGCATTGCACAATAGGTTTGTTTTGAAGAGTAACATTAAATAAAGCAAAAGTAAGATATTCGGAGAGACATCGCAATACGGCGATCGTCCTAATAACATAATTGAGAAAGAAACAATACAGAGGAGAAAACTTATTCAGTCCGAAACACAGTTGACATTTAAAAACATGAACAAACCAACTAAACGTATAATTGTAACTAAACTAATGTTTGAATTAATTATAGCGTAATTGCCATTGTCAATATTATTTTTCCGTAACCCATTTTATATCCGTTTATTCAATCCGTCGTATTCCAGTGCGAAACCTTTCGATTTGATTTCGCATATTATTATTATTATTATTATTATACCCACATTACATTTACTTACTGCCTATAAATAGTTACTCCTGTTCGTTCAATTATCAGTTCCAATATCAATAAGTACCATTAGTAATCCTTTTGCAGGGATAATGTACAAACCAAGAGAAAATTGCTTATCAAGTACCACTACGATTCTCTTGAAAAGAATTCCGACAAGTAATTAAAATGTGATACTTTTTGTATACCAAGGTTTTTATGATAAGTGATGATTATTTAATGAATAACCCCTTTGAAAAATTTGACGTTGCAGACATTTACAGCATTGTTAATGCGTCTTTTTATAATAATTGCTTGTCTGTCTTTTTTAATTTATCATTATATCTACCACACATAGCTAAAGCACGTAATCGATTCTTAACATAAAACCTTAATCTAACTAAATTACGACAGTGTTTCAGTACTTTTTTTTATTTTGACTCGCCAAGACATGACGAGTAGATTTCATATTATTTAAACAGTCTTTTTTTTAAACGTTTTCATATAATATCTTAACCCTTATACGTTTTCTAGGTAGCAACAACAGATAATAATAGTGTCTTAATTACTTTATTG
>JAQFZJ010000668.1:0-19306 GCA_034695645.1 Folsomia fimetaria
TTATTCACTCCCGCCTCACTGCACCGGTCATAGTCGTCAAATTATTATAGGTCATAATTCATAAATTTTAAAATTAAGTTGTACGTGTATTGTATTACTGTTTACATGTCTTTACAGTTCAGGATAAAGCCCCACTGCCACTCCAGATTCAAAATGTTGTCTAAATTAGCAGTTTACGATGAGCTCGTTCGTCATTATGATCATTATTGCAATCAGAATTCTACCAAAAGTAAGTCTCGAATTATGAGCTTCATTAATTATTATTGAATAAATTGATTATTTATTACCTGTGCTTTAAATCGTAGAGTTTCTGGAGTTTGTGAATAACCAAGAAAATTGCAGACAAAAGTGGGAAGAGTCCGAAACCGAGTGTACACGACTGCAAAATGAAGTTTCAAATTGCCAACAAGAAATAACAAGACAAGAGAGAAAAATTCAAGAAGTCCGAAGACACTTAGAGAGCAAAATGGAAATTGTAAACAAGTTGGAATTAGAAAATGAAAGAATTGAGGTTCGAATTAGTTCAGCCAGAGCACTTGCAATTAACTATTTGAACGATTCAAAAATCAATGCTGACATGAAGGAGAGGCTTTCAAATATTTTGTCAGTATTGGAAACTGGCGATAATCGAAACAAGACAACTTTTATGAGGTCTCCGGCTGGAGCATTGGACACGATTTCCGAAGTCGGGTCAACAGGTGCGTACATTCCATATAATCAAAAGTAGCATTTTATATATATACGAAAGATCATTATATTTATTTTTCTTAGATTTGAGCATGACGCAGTCAGAAGATGATCTGGATGTGTCTGGAGTTCGAACGCGCCGACAACGAGGGAAGTCAGTGAAGAGACAGTCATTAGAAAAGTCAATGATGTCCTCGAAAAGAGCTCGAAAGTCGTCAACAACGGTAAGTGAAAGTGTGAAAAGTCAATCAAAATAACGGGCAGTCTACTTGCCTCTGTAAAACAAATATCTTGTATTTGAATTGATAATTTGATTGTTGCATACTTATTTATGGTAGCATATTATGGACTCCACTGGTACCGATAGACTTATTTCTAAGACTGTAGTATCTTTCCCGAAGGATGGACAAATTCATGCAGTTGCAAGTTTGGAAACAGTGCCTAGAAATTCTTCAGTGCCAATGAAAACATCTGAAGCCCAAATTATCATGAGACCTTCTGCACCACCTTTACCAACAAGCGGTAATTTGATGAAAAAGACAAAATTCTGATACATAATGCACTCATGCCTCAGTTATTTAATTAATTAACTGACTTTTCTAATTTTTCAGAATCGGAATCTGAATCTGGAGGGTGGCCGTACCAGAAATCTCCCGTAACTCACCAATTGATTATCAACAACGAAGCCGCGTCATCATCAACAACACATTCCCCTCGATTTGGACGAACATTGAGTTCGGGAGGAGCAATGGCAATGCGGCCTCATGCGTTTTGTCAGAAAACCGTTATCAAGCCAGAAACATGCGAACCTTGCGGAAAGCGAATTAAATTTTCTAAACTCGCTTTGAAATGCCGAGATTGTAAGGCAACATGCCACCCTGAGTGCAAGGATAAAGTACCATTACCATGCGTTCTTACTGGAACTCCAAGCAACAAAACACAAATTGTAAGTTTTAGTTTTCAGTTTTAGTTCTATGTACTCCAATTTGTTCCATGCACTCAAGTTTGTTATAATTTGCAGGGTACACTTGCTGACTATGCTCCTTTGACACACCCTATGGTTCCTGGTCTTATTCAGCACTGTGTTAACGAAATTGAAGTCCGAGGTTTTGAAACCATTGGTTTGTACCGTGTCCCCGGTCCAGAAAAAGAAGTCAAGGAATTGAAAGAACGGTTCTTAAAGGGGAAAGGAATTCCAAACTTAAGCAAATATGATATTCATGCTGTCTGTGGCTGCATCAAAGACTTCCTTCGCTCAATTCAGGAACCTTTGATTGGAAAATGGTTCTGGCGAGATTTTGCATTGGCTAGTGAAATTTCTGACCGCGCACAACGACAAGAACAAGTTGATCGAATTCTTCACGACCTCCCACCTTCAAATCAAGACACATTGGCATTCGTGATTCTTCATTTACAGCGGTATGTTACATTTAGTTGCGAATGACGACTACATAAATTATGTACGAGTATTATGTTACATAAATTATGTAACATAATACTCATACTTCTTAAATAGAATATTCATATGCTATTTCTTGTTGATTTGACAGGGTTGCAGAAGTTCCGACTGTTAAAATGCCTGCTTCCAACTTAGCAAAGGTATTTGGCCCTACAATTGTTGGATATTCTGGACCAGATATAGACGCCCCAACAATGTTGAAGGAAACAAAGAAACAACAGATAGTGTTAGAAGCTTTATTGAGCATGCCGCAAGATTTCTGGACCAAGTTCGTTTATCGTCAAGATCAACGACCATACAGCCAATCTGGAACTTATACAAGGTCAAAGGGTAAAATCATGGCTGCGACGTATACCACTCCGCAAAGTTCAAACCACAACCTCAGTCGTATTCGTGATTCAGGACGGAAGATTTATTTCACTGACGAGTCTCCTAAAGAAACTCCACGCACTCGGTAAATTGAAAATAACCTTTTCTTGCAACTAACACCAATTAATAATCTTATTTCCTTCTAGCCAAAAACGGAACTTCTTTGATTAAGCCTAAACGAGGTGCTCCTTACTGCAACACAAGATTTCTACATTTTTTCTTATTTTATAGCTGTCAAAGCCAATAATTATTGCATAATCATACTTTTACATGGTAATCACACGCGAACCCTAATAATTCTAGCACCAGATTAAGACGCAGAGAAAGAAGTGAAAATGACAGTTGTATTTGTACCATTCTACTGTAAGCAATGTTGGTTATCATTGTATATAACTTATTTTTTATTCTGAAATATAATGATAATGATATAGGAAAATGGTGTAAATATAGTCTATTCATTTAATTAACAGTAACAGAATGGTTTTGCGATTTACTAATCATGGTTTGTCATGAATAAAAGTATGCCATTAAGGTATTGTAGTGTTGTTTCAATCAATATTGATCAGTTCGTCTATTGACCAATCTTCATAACTTCCGTCAGGCAAATAGCGTCGAATTATGATGGGAATTTTTCTTAATTTTAACTCTTTCATAGCAATTTGCAATGGATCTGTTTCACCTTCAAGCTCTACCATGACCTGTCCCACCGAAAAATAATCAATTATAAATCCAGTTGAGGAATTCAACATAACGTGTCCATTTTAATATACATACCGGAGCACACATTGCTATTTGTAACGCTCTAGTCCCTAAAATCCGAGCTCTTTCATATTTTGTCATATACGGTGTCGTGATACGTTTAGAAGGTAAAGTAGGCCCGGGTCCGCTGACACCTTCCCCAGCATTTATCAAATCAATGTTCTCCCCATCCTGTTCAAAGTAAGTTCTTGAATTAAATCGACAATTAATTAATAGAAGTCGTCATTATTTCCCCTCTATCAACATTATCTTGCCTACAAGTGATAAAGCGGATAGTGGGGATGTAATTTCAAATTTGAAACTATTTATTCAAGCTATCTTGCCTCATTTTGCTCTAATTCGTCTTGATCTTGATCCTCCATCTCGTAATCATCCCCTGCCATATCATCTCCGGCACTACAAATTACAGACACCCATTATGCTTCCTCTTTTTCTACACATCAACTACAAATTATCCAAAATAACGCTTACTCGTCGGGCTCATAATCTTCATCCGCCATGATTCCAAGTTACTGCAGAATTATTAAGCTGAAAACAATACAATTCAAGGCCTTATTATTTTATCGACAACCTAACTTGTACAATAAATAAATATGACTTACGTTAATTTGTAATTAAACGTAAATAATAATAAGCGGAACGATCGCTCAAGTCCGTTTGTTTTGCTTCACTGCGTGCGTAGTTTATGATTTGAAGGTGGCGGAGAGCCAACCTTGCCGGTGGTGATCCGATCATAGAGTTTCCAAATTGCGGGCAAAATCCCTCAAAAATATGTCATCACCACCTCCACACATCTCACATCTTGCTGGAGAATAATTTGGCATATTTTTGCAAATTGGCGAAAAAAATGCCTCTATTATACAATACATATTTAAAATTAGAATGTAGTGAATTCACACTTTAAAAAAACAAAGCGAAAGTTGTACTCGTGTATTCTAATCATCCAACTTTGTTTTGACTTCTTCAATTTTATACGCTTTCACAAAACTTATATTCCGACTTGACTTAAATATATTGAATCAGTCATTTATTTTGTAATACATTTTTGCGCACAGCAGCGAACTGTGTGGTTCGAAAAGTATAGTTAACCGAATGATATAATACTAAAATTGATATTTTCTGTAGGGTGCACAAGTTTTAATTAAACAATAATAAATTATTCAGATGATTGGAATAAGTTAACCAAGATACACGAAGTAGGAATCCATCTGTTTTCGTGGTGAAAGCTTATTATAAATATATAAGCGTGTGACGAGTAAGTGAGATATATTATCCATACCCATATTCATACACTTTATATGTAAGATATAATTTTTCAATTTTGATTTTCGATATTTTACAGGTTTGCAAACAACCAGAAGAAAATGTCGCCATTTAAAGTCATAGTGGTTATATTAATTATAAGTATCGCCTGTGCAAATCCTGTCCAAGGATGGACGAACGAGGAGTTCGAGATGTTTGATCTGGTAGAAGAACTAGGAACTCAAACTTTGTATGAGTTTCTTGGTGTTTCAAAAGTAAAAAGAAAATACATTAGTTTTAATTATTGCGACATTAATTGTAATTATGGTTAATAAATTGTAAATCGATTTACAGGAAGCATCAACTAGAGAAATTAAGTCAGCATATAGACAGCTATCTGTAAAGCTACATCCAGATAAAAATCCAGATGACCCTAGTGCAGACCTTAAATTTCGTCAGGTGAATTACTACCCTCGCCCTCTAATAATCTTTTCTGTATTTATTATCTGATTATAAATGATAATATTACAGCTAGTTGGAGCATACGAGACTCTGAAAGATGACGAACTAAGAAAGTCATACCATAATGTACTAGAGTTTGGACTTCCCAATTGGAGACAACCTTTGTTTTATTTCAGGTTAGTTAGAAGATCTTGATAATAGTAATTTAGTGTATGAGACAGACTATAATTAAAATTTTTCAAATTTCAGGAGGGCGAAAAAGCTTGCAATGTGGCAAGTTGGTATTTTGCTCTTGCTTATTATCACAATTGGTAATATTATATTTATTATATTAATTCCCCCGATTAAACTTTACTCTCACTCCCAGTCGCAGAAAAGTTTAATAAAATTATGAATCACTTTTAAAGGTCAGTATTTGGCAGCCTGGGGATCCTATTTTGAGAAGAAATTATCTCTAGTAAAAATGTCCACTCATTCTTATATAACAATGCAGTATAGATACAAATAAAATGCAACTTTGTATAAAATTAGAACGAGTATGTTGAGTCCAGCCTAAAGAAAACAAGAAGATCAAAGAAGGCACAGAAGGAGGGTCCAAAGATAGAAGAAGTGCAAGCAGAGCTGGAAGAACAGTTTCTGCAAAAGCCAAGGTATTGAATGTCTATTACTAAATGTATTCACTGTACAACATATTAACAACTTTTTTATTTTCAGCGTGTTTAACACGGCCCCTTTTCAGCTGCTGCGCCTTGGAAAGTATCTCGTGACACAGTTTCCTTCTGACATTGTAAATTTTTACAAACAGATGCAAGAACAGAAACGTAAAGAAGCGGAAAGATTACTGCGAGAAAAACGAATTGAAGAAGAAAATAATATTCCTCCAGAACCGAAGAAACCCCGAAAACGAAAAACATTTCAACTTCCAGAGAAAGAAGTTGAAGATGATGATTGGGCTTCTACAAAAAGTATTGGGAGCGAGAGCGACAATACAAATAATTCTATAAAGAAACCTAGTGAGACATTTATTAGCGGCGGTTTGTGGACGGATGATGACATTAGTCAACTCATTAAACTATGTTCGAAATTCCCTGGTGGTTTTCCCGATCGGTGGAATCAGATATCCTTGATTATGAGACGTCCAGTTACAGAAGTAGCCCACATGGCTAAAAAGGTAATGTCTTCTGGACTGCAGATAGCATTATGCATAATAATGAACATATCTAATCATCTTTTTATCAGGTTTTGGAAGATCTTAGTAATAAACAAGTAGAAGAAGAAGCCGAATCTACAATACCCGTTAAAATCAAAGTAAAGACTAAGGGTTCCAATTTTGACGATGCAGACATGCTTCAGAAGGTGCAGAGTTGGTCAAAGGAGGAACAAAAAAGGTTAGAAGCTGCCCTGCAAATGTATCCAAAAAGTACTTCAGGAGATCGTTGGGGGAAAATTTCTTCTCATGTTGGGAAATCTAAGGTATTTATTCATCATTAAATTCATTGTTATTTTCAGTGTTTATTGTATCCTGAATAATATCGAATAACGAATTATCAATTTTGTAGGACGAGTGCACTCAGCGATATAAATACGTTGCGGATTTAGTTAAAAAGAAAAAAGAACAAATTGATGAAGAGACTTCCAGCCCGACAGTTGTCCATACAGAAGACGACATAAAATCCAAGCCCGAGCCCACGCAACAAAAGTATACTGAAGACACCAGTTCATCCAAAGATAATGTTTCCAGGCAGGATTCCTCATCTTCAAATGGTTCAGGAACAGGATCTGATAACGAATGGTGCGTAGTTGATGGCCAAAAAATTGACGGTAAATAGTTTTAAGGTTGGACATACCTGGGGTGGATAGTTGATAGGGAATATTATTGTATTAATTATTTTGTAAATACCGTCCATTGTGGTGACTTCGAAAAATAAGAAAAAAATAAGCTGTTTATTTCATTTTTGCATGACACATTGAAGTTGCTCTTTGATGAAGATGCGACATACAATAAACTTGGAAATAATTTAAGCTTGAATCATAAACTTCAAGAGTGCGTAAATCGCTGAGTTTATTTGATTTCTTTCGTCAAAAAGTCATTTTCTACATTACGTGATGTATCTTAAAAATTAAATTTACAAATGAAGTTATAAATTCCAGCTGAATATTCGAATTTTAATTACAAAGTCTTGCACAAGAGTTGAATCTCATGAAAACGCACATTGCAGATTATGAATAGCATTCAATCCACAATTTCAACTGCCCTTCTTAGCTGCGATGCTTGACGACAACGTATCGACACTCACTGGTCACAGGTCGAATTCACAGGGAAGAAATTGAACCCCCCCGCCACACGCTTTATCATGATCTTGAAGGGTAGAAGGACAGGATGAACTTCTGCTCGAAGTTCATTTTTGAAGTTTTTGAATTTACAGGATGACAAGGGTATGGGAATTTAAAATGAGTTGTGAATTTGAAGATCACTCAGCTCCACAATTGTTGAGAGACAGTCTTACATCATGACTAATGAAGTAACTAAACACGTGGACTAAACGAAGACTTAACACAAGCGCCGGTACCTTTGTTGCGGCTACATATTTACAGAAGCGTGTACGAAATTTGCTCAAGGTTCGTGTAACAATAAAGTACATTTGATGTGTGTTTGACAACTTCTACGTCCAGGGCAGAGAAATGAATGTAATTTAAAACAAGTTACAATAGTTACAAGTGAGGACTCGACTGTACAGTAAGTATTGGATTTGCTACAAAAAATATAGCTTACTAGCTAATATTTGGCTATTGTTTTAAATTTAAAATGACAGCGATACATTTTGATTAAACGGTTTACAATAAAATTGACACTAATAGACATAGTTGCGCAGCTAATAGCTGCCAATGATAGGAATTTAATTGGTACATTATGTAAACTGGCTTCACGATTGCAGTGCAGTCGGTAGATTAATTTTCAATTCCTTTTACAAAAAAGGTTTGTCAGATTAAACAACCATAAATTTACAAACTGGAATATTTAGAACTTTGCAAGATGTTGTTTTAAAGAGATCTGTCAGTTTCTGCATTTGCACACACATGTTCTCTCTGCAGCCAAACGACAAGTAATAAATCAAATGAGTTTCATAAAAATAGCTCGGATACGGAAATTAATTTGTTTGATTTTATCACTGGGTAGGATAAATCAGCAGTTCGTCAGAAGGTCTTAATTAATTTAAAATCGGCAGATCATGGTCTACAAAAGTCTTAGAAGCTATTCACTGATAGTCGTTGTTCATTAGAGAATAATGAATACAAGCTAAACCACCACAGCACTCAATGGATGAAACAAGATCAAGGGGAGTTTTGTTACCGTCGATCCCTACATGAATTCAAAAGTACAGTTTAGTTTCGTCCATAAATTTGGTTTAGGAATATTAACAATCTTACTTATAAAGGAGATAGTCTAGCAATGCAGGAGGTAAATTGAGTTCATTGATACGATGAATGCGATCTAAAATTAAATAACAAATTTTTAGTCAGTCAGAGTTTCTCTAAATTATAGTAATGTATATTAAATAATTTATTACATACCTCTACCAACACAATGTCGGATGGCACGACGTGCTAAGAACATAAGAGGTAGTGGGCATGCTGAAAGAACGGATATAAATTATTAGTAAAGCAGGTAATAATTTAAAAGACAATAAATATATATTTGTATATATATATATTAAAATAATATCAATAATAAAATAATATAAATTAAAATAAGTATTTTAATATATATATTAAAATATATCTTGGGACAAATAAATAAATATATATAAATATATTACCTATATATATTTATTTGTCCCAAGATATATTTTGGATTCTCATTCATATCTCAACTTACGATCTAAGCCCCCAATGTATTTCATTGTTATCTCACAATGACCTAAAAAGCATAAATTTTAGCAAATGTAAATGTTTTTTATTCTATGCTTTACATTATCCGCAGAGTAAGGAAATCTTTCGTTGTTACTCACCCCAAACAGCAGAAACAATTGGAAACAGATTCTTTCCTTTCATTCCTCTGAACTATATACAGACAAAAATATTAATTATACAAAAATACGAAATACGGTTTCAAATTAAAAGTGAGCAACTAGCAATAAATGAGATTCTATAAACTTTTTTTACCAAAACCTTTTACTCTAATTTATCACTCACTCACTAGCCAAACATATTATTATCAATAAGTAAAATACTAACCGCTATTCCCAAATATTGACCATCAACAACAAAGGCTAACGTCCCTTCGTCCATATCCAGCACAACTAGAATTACGTCCAAAACATGTTATCAACAATCCATTGGCAAATATTAAAAGCATTCATGGTGATAACCACGAATCAAGAATGAAACGGCTACCTTGAAACGTGTCTGGTACAACGAAGTTCTCATCGGGTTTCAGTAATGCTGAAATAGTAATATACGTTAGATTATCGTCTTGTAATAATATATCACATCACGGTGAGAATCGGTTGAGATGAACCTGCCCACCAACCGCCTTGTTATATACTTTCGTGTTACCTGGGTAGGTGGTTCCAGATGCTGTGTTTTTACTATCATGGTACAGCTTATTTCTTCCAAGGTCCCAGCCCTAGGAGTAATTGATTGTTATTTAAAGATTCTCACAAATTGCATATATGGTACATGTATGCACATGCATGTTTGCTAATAAACTTTAACTTACCCATGACTGGTCATTGCTACCAACTAAGCTCTATTAAAACATCAATTGTCATTAATAAACTAAACATATCAATACAATTTTTATTATACGACTTTCAAACAAACCTGATAACCAACGGAATTTAAAGGTGCGTCAGAAGTTCTGAAATTTATTTTGTGTATATATATATTCCATTCAATTATGTACATTATAAGTCGAATTGAATAATACTAACCCAACTCCTACAACAGCGTGTGTTCCTCGTTGTCTGGTGGACCAACCTGGAATCAAAAACGTCATAGTAGTATGGGAAAATGTTTCATTGTATACCTATGAATTCTTCCAGTCATTGAAACGTTGTGCTTACCTATTTCCCATACATGAAGCCCTGTGCTATAACCGCTCTGGATAAACGAATAAACGAATTGTAAAGAATGCAACTATGCAGTTGTTGTAGTACAATAACTTACTTTTCCCCGTATACAGTCAGTACCTGATGAAGGCAAAAATTCATATTACATTTTAATATGTGTATAGTCATTATTAAACTTAAATTATAATTAGCTTACTTTGAGCAACCGGGTGACGGTGGAATGTCAATTTATCATCATCCTATAACAAGAAATACAAATTGAAATACAATTGAAGAACAATGGGAGAATAATCATAATGCAAACATACTTTGACAAATATGTTTAATGAACGATCTTCGGAATTCCACCTTAAAACATGGTTGAATGAATTAGTTGAAATAGTTCATGCATATTGAAATACAGACCGATAAATTATCAACAACACATTCCGTGGCATGTTGTCATTACTTACGAGTGCTTCAGTTGAATTTCTTTCGATGCATGTGGCATATCCAGCAACATATCTAATCTCGCTGGAGGAAGAAAGAACAAGGGGAGTTAGAAAGAATATCCTTAAAATATTTTTTAACTGTAAGCATATTTTTTAATTGTGAAAGAGAGTCCAAGATTTGAGTGGACACACACGTTTACATGTTTCAATTTGGAAACGAGTATGACAATAACAATCATTGTGCGGCTTTAAATATTTTCGAGAATTGACTAACATGCATTTACATATGATGTTGTTTTGATTGAATTAATAAATCTAAATTATTACCTGGAGGAGTTAGCTCTTCTGGAAGAGTTAAACCATTCCACAAACATGAATATAAAGTAAAGATTTTAAATTGAAATTATTAGATATGTCAACTACCTGCTAATTCCCTTGGTCCTACGAGAAAACATACAAAGAATTAACATTATAATCATTACTTTACTTATTACTAGTGTTAATAACTAATATAATGCTCGTATAAAATTTCAACTTCGTAATTTTTATGCTTACCAGGAGTTCTTGTAGTGGTTTCTCGAGTCATTGATTTCCCACCACCGACTGAAGAGAAAAACAAATGAGAGTAGTAAAACATGACGCTATGACTAACACTTAAGAACTTGCATAAATGTCAGTTTATAAAATTAGTGACTGGTGTTGACAAAGACAAAACTCTGTACTCGAGAAAGCTCAGTGATATACTAACCTGAAACTTTCTGACCCATACCAATGCTCATTCCACGATGCCTGATTCGAGTCCTTAGTAATTTGTGGCCTCCTCGTGTGTAATATGGAAGCGGGGGAGCTCTACTTGTAAGTAAAGGATTTACAGAAACTGTAACACTGACAGGGTTTGTTAGTCCAGGGCACACAACCGGATGATTGTATTCGTTGAGACGGATGGCAGCTGGACTGACTTCAGGTAGGTTGGGAATTAAAGAGTTAACGCCAACGACGGTAGTAGGACGATGACCAGAAATGGTCAGAGAACTGGGATTAATATAATGTAACGGAAGTGGGTTCCCCAGAAGCTGAGGATTAACAGGAGGGGTGACCGAAGAGTTTCTGTTGCAGTGGTTTGGTGGTCCTCCAGATAAAATTGCACGACACTGAGACCTGTAATTGCACAAGTAGCCAAAAATTAATATACAAAATAAATTCATCGTTTAATTAATCCAGGATGTTGCTTTTCAATTCCCTTATCATTTGACAGTTGTTTTGTAAACACGCGTAATACGAGTGAATTATGAATCAGACTCAACCATTTATTTAAGAACAGATAACAAGGATTACAGCACAAAACGTATTCTGTAGGAAGCGTTAAACGCGTTATAGCATAATTTACAATTATTTTTATAATAGACAAAAAATGAGCAAGTTAGCATGTACAAAAAACTGCTAATAGTTGAATAGTCATTGCAATTCTAGATGATACAATATTGCATACGGAATAGAAGATATGAGGGACAGACAACAGACATCTACAAAAACCATTGGAGTGGTATGTGAGAGAGCGTGGTTTGGTTGTGACCTTCAACAGCGTTTCCCATTCTGCATTTAAGGGTTCTGCTAAAATGCGCTTCTCCTCCAATCCTCTCTGAATTCATATACAATTAATGAAATAATAGACTTTGCCTCGAACAAAACTGTTGCTGCTGTAAGAGACATGATGAACAAACTCTGTACCAAATATGTCTTTAAATTATTTTTTGTAATGCTGTACATATACATATAGACAGTTGTAGAGCAGGGATATAGGATTGGCTTCAAAATCTGTCTTTTACATGTCCTTGGCCCTGACTTAATATTTCTTACGGACTGATCCGAAACACAAATGTCAAGGGTACGGCCTACGGAGGATAATGTTCAAGGATAGTATTATTGTGCAACATTCGAGAAACATGGATGAAGTAGACGAGTAGAACCTTAAAGGCAAAAACTACTTGGCTATGTGCATTGTCCAATCCTATTTTACATAAAAGCAAGGGTTTTGTGTTTTGTATGAAGCCCTTTAGAGATACCTAAACAAAACACCCGCAACAAAACATTAGACTATGTAAACACCACAATACTTATATAGGTATACTTCCTTATAATAAACCCTCTCACTTCCCAACTTATCCGGAAGAATCTTACAACCGATCCCGTTTTAAGCCAAATCATAAATGGCCAGGTAGATGAGTGAACTCTTGCCCCTTTTTAATGCCAATGTTAAATAAACTAACCAAGTCCACAACCGAAAATCCAACCCCTTGCATATAGATATCAACCCTCTTCAACAGAAATATAAATAGGTTCTCAGCACTTCATCACTTTCACTGCGTGTAAAACTAAAATCGATTTATAGTAGAGTTCATAAAGATAAAATCTTTACCCGCTTGAGGTTTCCGAATCACCAGGAAATGCAGCACACGGCATTGTTATAGTAGACCTTTATTTTCCGTCTCTAACAAACCACTACGACGTGAAAATGCGAATCCGCAGTTTTCAAAAAGATGCAATCTCCCCCTTGCATGAGAAGGAACAAGGTATTATTATTTAATATTCAGCCAGAGCAGAGGTCCAGTGTCCAGTCCATCAAGAATGAATCACACGAATCACACTCACAGAACAGAGACAACAGAGAAAACGTGTATTATTTACATATACATACGCCAAGTATTCAAATTGATTCACAAGAAATTCTAATAATTATCCAATGTGTCATTGTTTTCAAACTGTAGAAATGCAATTTTATTTCAATTAACATCTATAGCATAATTTCTCTGTTGTTACATATTCCTTTCATTCGTTGGTGTATCTCTAAAACAGACCAACCACTGAGATCAACGTTACAATATTTTTCAAAGAATCACAGATAACGCAAATTCCACAGCAGTAGAATTCTTTTCTACACATAAATGAAATGTGTTATTTTTTCAATCTTGGTACAGGCTTCCAGGTCTAAATTCTCAATTAAATTCACTGCACTTGATGCTTGCGTTTGCAGACACTTTGCATAAACAAGCATCTTTTGCACAATGCACGACCCAGCTAGTGTCTCGTGTTAAGCACAGGTAAAAAGTGTTCACATCCACAGCCACCGACCAACCTCACAATCGCAACATCCAACTAACTGAGAAACCAGACAAAGACTAACTAGCTTATTTCATACTCATAATCATTATCCTCCATGCCACATATAATAGAAATGTACACACTAACCATTCTACCACATTATATCACCATCCATCATCAGCGCATATATATTCAACTAGCTAGCAATTTAATCCAAACCTTTATTGCCAACCCCCTTACAATTTCATCCAAAGTAAAATGTTCACGACCCAAAGCAACATGGAAGCCATGCATGGATGAGGTACACTTGAGGAATAGCTCATACGAAGGCGGCTAAGCTATAGTAATTAATTACCAAGAACAAAGTAAACCATTCATAGATATTTAATATATAGGTAATATCCAGATAGATGATGTTGGATTAGTTGGATGTTGCTGAGAATTGTTTCAAATAGTAGTCTTGCACGAGATCTACATATTACATATACTTGTCATATACAAATTATTAAAACCTTTATAACGGATAAAATAATTTTGAATATTATTCAAATACAATTATAATTGAATAATATTCAAAATTTCAAAGAATCTAAGTAAGACTTGCATTTCTACTTTCTTGAAAAGTCTCTTAAAAGAATAAGTTTGAACAAAAATCACCATTTCTTCTCTTTTCGATACATGAATACAAGCAAAAGTACGACAATTTTTGCCAGCCAAAAACTTTTGTCTGTGATGGTGGCGCACACCATTACAGACAACAAAGCTGAGGGAACATAGACAAGGTCAGTTCAATACTTCAATACTACGTTTAGGTACATATATCCCTGCAAACAGCATTAAAAAGTACTGACAACAGATAATTCTTTTGCATGAGTCCATCCAAGGAAGAGAAGAATTAGTGAATTCTATATATACAGTTGCTTACTATAGTAAAATTGCACCCTACAATACAACAACCAGCACCACACCACTGTCCACAAGCCTGATTTGCTTTTCATTGCAGCACAAACTCATCATACAAAGCGATGCAATTGGTATTGAAATTGAAATAGCAAGCATTGCATTGCAATGTGACAAAGACATCACAACAAATAGGGGTTTGCTTCTTCCATTTCATGTATGACATTGAGAGAGCGGACCCTAGCCAAGTAAATGAGTACTGCTGACATGATGTTATATCACTTGATTTCGAAGTAATGTTTTGCGCAAAACAATATAAAACATTCATATTGAGAATAATAGACACGTGGAACACAGAAAAAAGATGACTGGAGTTTCTTATTGATGTGCTATTAAAATAGATTTTTGTAAAATCCATCAAAAAATGCTGGTGGAAAAGGAAGAATAATTCTTATTTTCACATACAATGTATTAGAAATACCTATATTAGAAATATCATATGAAATGTTATATTGTAGATAATATGCTCTTGCAGATATATGTATAACCATAGCCATCTTTCTGGCTTGATGACCTTATCCTTGGTATTCAGTTAATTATTTACAATAAGGTGAGGTGCGTATTATTTGCCTTCATTTTAACCATGCAATATATATTTATTTCATTTAAAACAGTAGATGAGAATTGCAAACTTAATAAGCATCCCTGCTTATGAACACAAGCAAATTAAAATACCACTAACAAGAACAAACAACAACTTATAAATGCGTCTTATGCGTCAATACAACTTCCCAACAACTTGTGAAATGAATCGCTTAAATATACTACTGTTTTTTTTATCTCATATTATTTTCTTGGGTTTTGATATTAGGAAGAATAATATATACGACAAATGACAATCGATGAGATTACAGATGCAACTGATTATAGTGAGTGTTACAATCAACAACACTCAGCTCAGGACTCAGGATAAAAACTAAATTTAAAAAAAAATCCTGTCCTTGGCATTGACTTGAATGCAGCAGAATTAAGGAATGACACATTATTGTAGTGGTTCTGCTCATCCGGCCGATATAGTGGCGTGCTTGATTCATGTTGAATCAGAAGGGAAGTGGTCAATGGGTCAAGGTTGCAGGCACTTGCATAACAATAGATAGGAAAGAGAATTGCTGAAGAGTTATACAACAACGGCAGCCATAAGCGTATCAACAACACAATTGAGTGAGGTGCTCTTTTAATAAATGTTGATGGGTGTGATAATCTTACTTTCGCTTTTGTTCATATGCACTAACATGAAACGGAATGGAATATGGCAATAGCATTGTGCACTTACATTATGTTAGGTGCAGTTGAGCAAAACCATTTTACTTTACACAAGCTCATAGCTGATGAGAGTTGAGGTGAATTATACCATTAATACCATACAAGCCTTAATGTGAATATTATAACTTTGCCCAAGTTTAAATACATATCATAAAGTACGCGATCTTGACCCAAAACCACGAGAAAAAGTGGAATACAGAGAACATATTCATCATATTTACAGAAAAGTTTCCTGATGTTATTTTGTACTGAAACTACAGTAATTTTCAAGTTCATCTTGAATATCGATTTATCCTCTCTACAGATATTGCAACAATGTGGGAAATAATTAAAAAGAACCTCGACTTATCAACAAATTATTCGCATCGCATGCAAGTCATAATATTGCATGCATTCATTGCTTGTGGCTTGAGCTCCCATTATTGTGTTTGTTGAAAACTAGATCATGGAACTTCACCCAAAATTTTATAAAATAAATGTGTGAGTATTTTCCTGCTAGAAATATTACTTTTTGACCGGAAATGCAATGATTTCGTTAAGCATAATTTTGTTATTCAGCAGAAGTTTTAGAAATAAAAAGCATAACCACCTTAGTAGAAGCTGATTGTTCCAATTGTTGAGAAAAATGGAAGAAATCCAACTATTTGGTCTGGATGATGTGTCAAACCATCTTCCACATGGGATGCATGCTAACAAGGACCCACATGGACTATTTGTAGAGTGTTGATGATTTCGATAAGGAGAACATCCTAGCAATCCGATTTTGAGATGAACTGTGAGTGGACGGCAACAGTGAAGACAGCAGAGAGTGGTTGGAGCAGAATTAGAGAAAACAGGGGGTGCAGCGCCGAAAGGGTGGCATGTTGTGGGTGTGGTTAATAATGGTGGTTGGTAGCCTGCGCCACTAATTGGTCCATTATTTAGTATCACAACCATTTGAAAAGTCAGTTTTCAACAATTGGCTCCATCAATAATATTAAATGACACAATAACAAAGGAATAATGAATAATGGCAATTTGTTCTAGGGACTAGGGACCAGAAACTAGGGACCACAGTAATGTCAGATTGGGATTGCAGTAAACTGAAGTGAAAGGTTCAACAATACAACCTCTAGTATTTTTTATACTTTCTCGGATTCTATTATTGTTTCTGATTAAACATTGTATATTCGGTTGTACTTAACGTTGTGCCATGCAAGACGCTTTTGTATTTTGTCAATCCTTTTCTAACACTTTAACACAAGTATACCGGCTATATATCCTCTATTGCTTATGGTTTATTGCTTTCTTCACTAATTCAGTTGTCTACTAAGTCAACGCTTAGTAGACAGTATACAGTATAGTAATCTGTTCTGTGGTGCAAGTACTGACAGGAAGAATATTCTGCCCACACAAGAATCTTGAATAGCGAATTATAATTATTTAAACGAATAGCTACTTGAAAATTGGTTGTTGCAGTGCAGGCAGCTAAATACTGACAATTGTTAATCCACTGGCTGGAATCCAATATGGGTGTTGAATATAGGAAAGTAGAAAGAAGGGGCTGAATTTCCCGATTCTAACTCCAGGCAGTAAAATGCCAAAGCAGTTGTGCGCGTAAGACTTTCTTCCCTTCTTCTCCTATGTAAACGAGAGAAAGTGGACCGACTCAGTGAGTTGGGGTTGGAGGCGGTGAGCTGGTTTGAGATTGTGACACGAGCGAAGGGGAAAAGTCCCGTTCCCCGGATAGAATAAATGAGAGAGTCGGGACACTTCGACTGTGCTACCCGCTTTCTATTCACTTCTTTCCCACTCCATAGTTGATAAAAAATAGCTGGCACCCCCAACAAGCACGAAACACCGAAACTGATATCAATATACCAAGTGAAATGTTGTGTGTATATTTTATCCCTGCTCTCGAATCACTAACACTCTTCTTACTCGCACTATGAGTACACTGACTCATACCGGATAGGACTGCTTTCTATTTTATCCATGAAGTGGTCGTCCCCTTTTTCAGTAGTTATATTTACCATTGTCTACTTCGCTTTTACCCTCTCAGACATGGTTGCAAACTACACTACACTTTGACTCAGTGCACTCAAGTTTAATTTCAAAAGTTACATCGATTTTCTTAATGCACGTTGAGAGTGTACTATGCTAATGGAAACAAATGTAGTCTGAAAATTATATAGCACTTCATCACCGGTGATTGCCGAGGAATTGGGATTTTTATTCAACTTTGTGCAACTTAACTTTCGTTTAAAACTGTCCTCTTATATAATTGATTGTAGACTGGGAAAGAAATTCAGACGGAACAACTCGCATTTTTGCCTTTTCAACAAAACAGAACTTCAACTGTTTAAATTTCAATACAAAAACGCCCATATACAATTTCATTGAGCTTAAATAACTGCCTCAGCCTGTTATGATTGTCGATATGCTACAACCGTAAATCAAATCCACACCATACTAATTTAATGTAGGGTGTTTCACTATTTTTCACCAAGTTCGTCAAGTCAAAAAATTCATGCAAGTCCTTATTTCTAGCAGCCAATGTGTATCTTCTTCTCTTATTGATAACCTAAAACTAACCCAGACTCTGAATTTACCGAGGTCACATTTTTCTAACATTGTGTAGAGATTGCACATGCGAAGTATGTCTTGGTTTGCAGTTGAAAACCCTAAGAAGGTGAAAGAAACATCCATAACACGTAGCAAAGTTTTTGCCACACTGCCACCGTGTGTTACACTACACCGCTGTAATAAGCTTCCTCTGTACACATTCTCGGTATCTCAAGTGCCTGCAAGAGATATCACGGAACTGTTGGCACGAGTTTCTGTTCGAAACTTCTGCCAAAATAGTAGAAATACATATTAGCAAAGAAGATTCAAATTCCGATACGACAAATTTTTTATATATGAAAGCGGAGGCTATCTATCGAGTGATATTGACTCTCACGCCATTTTGAGATATCCGGGATATGAATATTGAATGAATTATGCTCGGCCGTTATAAATGAACACCCTACACCCCCACACCCCAAATCCACTAAAAATCCCAAATTGTTAGAAAAACCCAACAAAATCGTTGAATTTGTCCCACTCCACCCTAGCTTATTTGAAAAAATAAGGGGCAAAAATACTAACCACCCCACCATCGTAGAATCCGGCCACACCTACGCTTGTTTATTTGAGAAAATGTTATGTACAAAAAGGGCAGAAATGCTAACCATCGTGGGTGTGGACCAATTCCGCGATTACATAAAGTTAGTATTCTGTCCTTTTTGTGCCTAACCTTTTCTTAAATAAACAAGCGTGGGTATGGGCCAATTCCACGATTTTGTTCGGTTAGTATTTCTAACCTCGGTGGGGTACGCATTAGGGCGTATGGTGTGGGTTTGCATTTTGGGGCGTGGTGTGTAAGGTGTACGTTGTAGATTTGGGGTGTAGGATGTGGGGTGCAGGGTGTGGATTTGGGGTGTAGGGTGTGCATTTATAACGGCCGATTATGTTGCAGTTTT
>JAQFZJ010000669.1:0-19288 GCA_034695645.1 Folsomia fimetaria
CACACTCACTCACTCACACATACTCCTTGCGCATTGTCCATGTCAATTGTGCAGAGTTGCAAAGTCATCCTCATCCTGCTCTGTATATATACATAATATAAACGGCTATAGAATGGATGGAGACAGAACAGAACAAGAAGTCCCATTTATTCCATTTATTCAGTCAAGAATAAAGAAGAGAAAGTAGAAAGAAGAGGAAGACAGGGAAATTTAGGATTAAATGAGACAATTTAACTCTGCGACCTTTACCGTTTAATAATAAGTAGAAGAAGATTGTATCGGAACAAGGAAGTTGTCGTGTAGTAGCATAAAACATTTAAGTAGCTGAATACGAGGAGAGTGGAGAGTGAAGTGGAGGAGAAAAGGAAAGGAAGAAGAAGGGGTAGAAGAAGATTGGGCTGAAAGAAAGTTGGAGAAAGTAGGGCGGCGGTGGTGTGTGGTGGTGTGGCCGATATGTCTGTTCCCATCTAGCATCCTAATTAGCTGGGGGCTTGAGGCTGAGGAAGAAAAGTGAGACGACTCGATTTCTCTCTCTCTCTCTCTTGTTCTTTTGCTTTTTGGTTGCATTGCATGTTGATCATGATGGTGTCGTGTCGTGTCGAGGTTTGAGTATGACGATGATGATGACGACGAGGAGGAGGACGACGAAGTAACGAAGGAGAGAAAGATGAGCACAATTGATGTGAGAAGTTGAAGGGGGCGGCTGAATTTTAAATAAAGCTCTCTCGTTTGCTTTCCTGGAGAGAGAGAGAGAGAAAGAGAGAGAGAGACAGAAAAAGAGGTAGAAATGGGCTCACATTTTCGTGATTATTGAGTCCTTTTAACATGCACAAATGAGCTTCGTGTAACTTTTATTTGAATTACACTCCAGGGATCATTTCCCGTTGCTTTTTCCTCGCTTATCTAGCCCATGAAATCTTCTTGTAGTGCCTCTGAATTAAGTTGTGATAAGCACTTTTCTCAATTTGTGATCCACATCTTAATTCTATATTCTTCTTCTTCTTCCTCCTCCTTTATCAAGCATATGTCATTTATGAAGTTGGTAAAGCTTTCTTTTCTCTCCTCTTATGCACTCATCCTCCTTTTCCGAGATCCTGATCCCTAAATTCCTTCTTCTTTCCTTTCCTGCTCTTAATTCTGCACTCTTTTAACCCCCACTTACTTCTTCCTGTAACTCCACTTCAATGATGATATAATAATATATACGAATTGGAATAAATCTTGATCAATTCCTTTCTTGAGTTGTTTAATTCATTCCGGATGATCAACCACGAATTCGATTGAAACTTGTCACTGTCTTGCAATAATTCTTTGGCTTTTTTGGAAATAATGAATAAAATAGATGGATGTGTATGTATATGTGTCCTTGCGAATGAGTAAGATTAAGGGAGAAAGTAAGTTGTGGAGACAAGAAGAAGAAGAAGCAAGGAAGCGTGTTTGTGGTTGTGGTGCAGAACAGAAGAACATTAGCAAAAAATGCAATGAATGCATGGCCATGTTTTAAAAATTAGTTGTAACTTCCTCACGATGGTGGTGGTGGTAGTGGTGGTATATGGGAGTGACAAAGGGGGAGTGTAATGTAATTGCAAAGGAAATAATGTACTAATGTATGTGGAGGAATATTTATGTGCGGCCGGGTAGAAAAGTGGAGTGAATGAAGGAACGGCGGTGGCACCTTATCTTCTCACTTGGAGAAAGAGTTAGCCGTGTATCTTGCCCCAAGCTGGCTGGCTGGCTGGCTGGTAATTATGCACGCGTGGTTGAGCCTCTCTTCTTCTTCTTCGCCTTCTTCTTCTTCATAGTATAGTCTCGGTACTTTATTTTTCACACTTGACTATTTTCTTACACTTCTTCTTCTTCCAGTACCAAAAGTCCTCTCCTCGCCAATTTCTCCATATAACCTCCATCACAGAGAGAGAGAGAGAGAGGCTCGCCCCAGATTTGATGATTAGTAGGAAGGAAGGAAGGAGCTGTTACTGCACTTATAAGTATTTCCTGGTTTTGGGTGGTTTGGCTTGGTTTTGGGAAGAGAATAAGATTTCTTCCCTTATTCAACTATCTCAACTTTCTCCTGTAATAATAACAGAGTAGGCAAGAAGAAAGCAATGTCAGTTAGTTTGAGATTATTTATCCGTTTGGCCACTTTAAGGAAAGGAATGGATGGATGACGGGTCTGGATGGCATCGCACCCTTTCCACACGATTACCCTCACACCTTTGTCACCAATTCCAGAATTCTATGAAATCAATCCAATCCAATTGTTCAGTTGGTGGTGGTGTTGGTTGGTGGATGATGATAGTCAATGAGGGCAGGTGATTAGATTGTTGTGAAAGGGGATTTTGAAAAGCGATAGAGTTTGTCCAACTGCGGAAATCGGAATTTCAAGGAAGTCGAAATGAAGTTATCAGGGAGGTTGAAGCATGATTTGTGAGATGAAGACAAGGAGAAATCCATTAAAGGGAGTGATAGGATAGGATAACAGTGCACACGGTCATAGTAGTTGGTGATGGTGTGATGGTGCCTGGTGCACAGCACAATGCATTTGTGATGTAGTTTGTAAAGTGGGGTGGATTGGCTAAAATGAAAAAAGGGCACGGGACGAAAAAGACAACGATGAATGATATTCCTTGACGGAGTCGTTTGCTTGGTAGTAGTGGCTCTCAATTGTTCTACCGTGTAAAGAAGAAAAAGGAAATAACGCCAAGGTCCGGTCGTCCACAGTCGTCCACTCTTTTACACACACAACCAACTCAACAAAGTTAGTTGGTAGTGGAAAAAAAGTTTTTTGAGAAATATATAGTAAACGACGAGCAAAGCATGGGCAGTTGTGTGAATTATTGCGAGGAATGCTTTTGAAGGGGCATTTTATCGGCTAGAAAAATAAAAAAAGAGAACAATTGTCTCCATAAGTTGGAGGATGGAGCACGGGGTGGTAGTGGTGGTTGTGGATGGATGAGAAAGTATCGGATCGGGTGTTTGGATGTCCAACCCATTATGGTGCAATTTCTTTATGAAAAACACTTTGCTGTCTATTTCGATGGCTGTTAGTAGTGTGCCTTATGATATATGCTACATATTCTTTTGTCTCACTCAGAGATGCTATTCTCAAATCGGGTAGTTGCGTATGTGTGTGTGTGTGCTTTTCTTCATTGTTTGATTGGAACATTGTCTGTGCCGTCTTTATTCCACTTATTTCTCTATCATCTCTCTATTCTAGACTTATATGGGATGATGAGAGATTCAATTCAGCTACGTCTTCGGAGAAAGCAGTGAAAGTGGTGATGATGGTAGCTCTCCGAGACAGACAGAGGAGAGGAAGGTGTGTGTGTGTGTGGGGTGGATTGAATGGAGATAAGGTAGAGAGAGAGAGAGAAAATAGTGACGGGATGCTGGCAGGGCGAACTTATGACACCTTTTTAGCCCACTGGTTCATCCCATAAGGGAGGTAGTGGCAGTGGTAGTGGTAGAATCTCGTGCATTTCGAATTAGAAGACCAAGGAATAAATCTTGTGGTGTTTTTCGTCCCATTGGACTGGTGATGGCCACTGTAAATTTTAACTTTGGCTATTTCTTGGCCCGAAGTGGAAGGACGGAGGACGGACAGAAGGGTGTTGTAATATATTTTCCATGTGGAAGAAAGTGTGAAGAGAAGCATGGAGCGTCGTAAGGGAAACATGGGGAGTCGTAAATCAGAACCTATGTTATTGCCATTTAGAGAGAGAGATGGATACGCTGACGCCTCACACTCTCTCTCCCGTTATGTACGTTACAGAATTCAATATGCCGCAGTAAAAATGGACTTTCATCTGTGAAATTCAACAGTCATCGACATTAACGAAAATGGAGTGCAGTACATTACGTGGCTTTCCTTGCTATTGCTGCACACATCTAAAATCAGCAACCACTTTCTCTCTCTTCCACGGCGGCACCACTCACAAAATCCCATAAAACTTGGCTCCTGATGCACTGTTTTTACTATGACAAAATATCTAACTCTCTCTCTCTCTCTCTCTCTAATAAATGGTGGTCATGTATGTTTCGAAATTTTACGCTGGAACAGAACAAGTCTATTCCATCTTGGTGAGTGGTGGTGGTGGTTGTCTATGTATGTACCTTCTCTTCTCTCGTGAATCCTTTTCTCCAGCAATTGTATAATATATAATAGTAGTGGATGGAGTTGGTTGGGCAGGAAAATGGAGTAAGTAGCAAATTGAGAAGTTTATTTCTAATGATGAGTATCCACCCGAAAAGCTCCCGTGTGGCCCATCAGCCTGAGGAGCCAACAGCACCTTGCTACCTTCATCCTCATCGCCGAGGGTCACATAAGACAATTTGGCAAGGTCTCTGTACTAATGGAACTTACGTTATTTTACTAGAGAGAGAGAATCTGGCTGGTTGGCAGGTCGAATTGTAGACTGGAAACAAAGTGATGGAAAGGAAAGCAAGGTTGGAGGAATTGTTGTGGGTTTGGTTTGAGTGACGGATGTTGACATTTACATCCCATTTGTGGGTTTACATTTGTATGGGAGGAATTATTATTGAGGTGGTTGTGGTGGTGATAAAGGAAGCAAAAGCGATGGTTGGTTTGTCGACGACTTGACTCTGACTCTTGTATGGGCTGGTTGGTGGTGGTGGTGTGGGCTCTATTGAAAGACCAATTTGAGTTTTTATAGGGCAATAACTGGAGCGAGGAGGCAGAGACGAGAGAGAATGTATGTATTGTTGTGCTTGTGAATTTGCGTATGTATGAGGACATGAAGAATAGGATGAGATGTGGGGGTTGGCACGCGAGGAAGCAAGCAAGCAAGGTGGACAAGAAGATATTATTATTATTATTATGGTATTGTTTAGTGGGTGCCGTGCGGATGATGATGAGAGGGAGAGAGTTTTTATTAAGGCAGCACTGAATGCAGGTCGCGTTCGTAACAATGTCTCATAGCAGTCAGTGTGTGTTTGAACATTTGGTTTTTCGGTGTCCTGTGCTTCTTTCTTTCTTCTTCTTTGCTTTAATATTTTTTTGTTCTTGTTCTTATGGGGACAGAACACAAGAGGAGGAGGAGGAGGAGGAGGAGGAGGGCGAAATGGGCTGTCGTGAGCAAATATTTACTTGGTGTGTGCTCCTTGCATGAAGTTGTGGAGATGCTGCAATGAATGATAAGACGTTAAAATGCATTACTATGATGTCACATGAAATAAAAGCCATACACAGTTGAGCATTATGTGAAAAATATGGAAATATATTGCTCCCGGCAAGCAAAACATCGTCCTGCATATGAAATATGTGATAAGGGATCTTCCTGTGAAAGGGATGAAACGGAGAAGCGAGTTTTTAAGTTGCTCCTCGGATGCCCCCGTGAATATCAATGGCCTAGGTAGTGCACTTTGACAACGTTTCCTCCTTTACTCGAATTAACGATGAAAACAAAGCGACGACCACACCACACTCCCTTTTTATGGCCCAAACTTCACCCCGACCCGATCACCAAAAACGCAACTTTTACCACTTTCTCCCGACGTTCTCATCATCATCATCATCATTACCATACACACTCTCTTACACACCAACCAACCAACCTTGTTTGCATCCCCATATACATAACACACACTAAAAGAAGAAGAAGAAGAAGAGAAAGACAGACCAGAATAAAAAAGGTCTCTTCTTCCGTCTTATCTCACATCCTCCCATCCCAACCCAACCTTTTTTTTACTTTCCCAAAGGACTCCTTCTTCTCCCTCCATTCCAGCCTAATCTCCTTTAATTGCGTCCGATTACTCTTAACTCACCATTCCAACCAATAATAACTCAATAAAGGTCGGTTATTATATAACGTGGTGTGGTGTGGTGGTACTTCACAATTCATAAATAAATAAATATATAGGCTCTCAGGCTCCCTACTTCAAATTGATTCATGCTTTTTCTCCTCATTTTATTTGTCTTCTTCTTCTTCACCACCACGACCACGATGGTTTGACCATATAAAATTTGTTGGTGAATTATCCCGTGTGAGTTGTATAAATTAGTCAAAAATGAATAAATGAGTTGCAATGGATGGGTTGGGTTTTGGGTTGTTGTTGTTGTTAACATGCAAATTGGACAAGTTGTTGGTTAGCAGTCATCAGTCAGTCAGTAAGTCAGTCAGTTCATTCAGTGTGTGTGGTATGTGGTGTGGTGTGCTTGGTATATCGAATGAGGAATGTCAGAGAAGGATGGATTATTTAGCTGGGCTTAATTGGGAATTAAATATTCAGAGGAATCCTTGTTTCGAAACAACTAAACAATGTGTTCCGTCAGAAGTTGCATGTTTTTAGTTGCGTCGACCTATTACCTTGATTGACTTTTCATTAGACGAAACCATCCACACGTCACGCAATGTCACTCTTATTTCCATTTCTATGTGCTACTACTACTGCTGTTGCTGCTGTCCTCACATTTTCAACCAACTTTTTTTACCTTCTTTCGTGACAACTTAACGACCTTTCTTTGCTAATGTAGTGGTTTGGTTGGTTGGTTGGTGTCTTCAACTTAAAATATGCAAACCTTACACAAACTCCTTTTCCTTCATTAATTACTTTACTCTTCACTCCAGAGTGCGTTGAATTGAATAAATGTCTGCTTTCACTTTACAATTGTACATTTTACACATAATTGTATAGATATGTATATGTTTTTGTGTGCATTATTATTGCATTCATAGCGCGTTTTCGAGTATAATAGCTTCCTTATGACTCCTATTACGTACGGACTCACTGCAAAATGTGTGCTCAGCATGTAAAAAATAAAAATCTTGTTTACTGCCTGCCTCCCCATTTTTGAGTGGAGAGAAATCCACTAAAGTCGCGAGTAATTGGTAAAATTGTCTTTACATTGCTAGGGATGAGATGATGCGACATGTAAACCAACAAAAATAAATGCTCCCTATTATTATTATATCTATAATAGGAAAAGGAGACTATATGTTGTGGTGATGATGTGGTGGTTTAATTCTCAACATGTACAACAAAGCAGAGCATAAAGTTCCATCAGCCAACATTGCATTGTGTTATTATTGCTTTCTTCTTCTTCATCTTCTTGTAAACTTGAACATACACACGTAGTAGTTACCCTCCTTCCTTTCTCCACTTGAGACAACGAGATAATAAAAAGTTTTTAATTGTTTTATATGTGCAGACGCCGCCGTTGGTGAAAGCATTAAAGCAACGACAGAAAGAGCTGCAAAACGCGTCTCCTTTCGATGTTGCTAAAATGCGAGAGATTTGTGCAAAGGAAAATATGATGAGCAATAGAAATGGTCAGCATCAACAGCAGCAACAACATCAGCAACAGCAGCAGCAACAACAACATGGGAGAAGTCCATCCCCAGGAAATTTGCCCCCCAGCATCCAATCCAATCCGTGCCTAGTGTCGTCCCATCCGGGTGCAGCAGTGAATTGTCCCAACTCTGGAGGAAATCCGCTCCTTCTTGGCCCAAACATTCACCAAATGCAACAACTTATTCAACAACAACTTATCACCCCTTCCCAAATTCAGCAGCTCATGCAACAACAGACGTTACTCTTTCAACAACAAGTGAGTCTCAATTTCCCCAATTTCTCTTCTTCCTCATCCGCAACAAGACTAAAGCATCATCAACTTTCCCCTTCTTCACTTTCTCCACAGCAACATCATCAACTCGCAGAAATCAGTCGCAAACAGTTGGAACAAACGCTCCAAAATTTACAGGAACAGCTTCAGGTGAGTCCAGCCAGCTCTTTTATAAAGTATTGCAAATATTTGCAAATTATCAATAATTCCATAATTTTTTTGCACACTTTTTCCACAGTTAAATCTCCTCCAACAATCTCATTTATTTCAAAGTGGTGATAAGAAAAAGTCATCAGGAGCTCTGCAACAATTGAGTGCACAACAACATCAACTCATGCAACAACTCCAACTCACCCAAAGACAGTATTTGATCCAGCAAGGAATTAACATTCCAAACATGGTCATGGCTGGTGGAGGAAATGGAGGTAAATCAAATCAAATATTAATAAAATATTTAAAATATTCGCCTTGAAAGCACCCCTACATCAAGAATAAATCTCAATAAATGTTAATATACAAGTTGACGATGACCTTCTGCATCGAATCCTGTTTTGTGAATTCAAAGTCTTACTTGCCTCAAATCCAGATATGACTAGAACCACCGTTGGATTTCGATAAGTCGTCAATTTACTTACTTTTTAATCCCCCATGGCGAATGGCAATTAGTTCCGAAATTAAAAACCAACGTGGTGGCCTCACTGTGAAAATTTCTGGTTGAAGTCTGTATAAGTCAGACGCAGATGAAGGAATGGTTTTCTCCCACGAATTGCAGTGATGGTGGTGGTGGTGGTAGTGTGGAGAAAGTTGTTCCGGTGCCTCAACTTACAGTTAAGAGGAAGATTGACTGACTATGCACCTACATATTCAATATAATATAGGCGTGGACGATTTCTTTTCTCTGAGATCAAGTTTTCCTTTTCCTTTAATAATTTCCCTGTGATGATGATGATGACTATGCAATGGAGGGAAGGAACCCCTTGGATAGTTAGCAATGCGGTTAAAGATTTGTCAAGACGAAAAACTTGCTTAAATTCAAAATTTAATAACTTTCAATCATGAAGAATTG
Source organism: Folsomia fimetaria (assembly GCA_034695645.1). Classification (NCBI taxonomy): domain Eukaryota; kingdom Metazoa; phylum Arthropoda; class Collembola; order Entomobryomorpha; family Isotomidae; genus Folsomia; species Folsomia fimetaria. The sequence goes on from JAQFZJ010000669.1 coordinate 8,649, forward strand.
CTTTCTAACTCTAGCTTACGAATTGGTTATTCTACGCGGGTGGGTGGATATACATAGTACTGCATAATAATATGTGTGATGGTAGTGGAATGGAATGGAACACAATCTAAATTTAATGATTGTATTTTTATATTATTATTATGACTGATTAATTTTGTATCATCATTTCAGGAATGGGAGGAGAAGATCAATCCTGGAAAGAAGGACAGGAACAACAACAACCCCCAATGAATTCTGGTCTTGGAGATCGTCCCCATCAAAATGGTTCAAGTCCGAAGCATATGTCCAATGGTATGTGTGGTGTGGTGATTAATAATGGCACCATCTTGAAGAATGTGAGCAGTCCTCTAATTTTGTGACTTTTGTCTTTTGGTCCAGGTTTGTTCATGGCATCCCCGGGTAAAAGGGACGGTGGTGGCGTAAATGGGATTTGTGGTGCGGACAGTGACAAAGGAGATTCAATGGAGAAATCAATTAGTCAGCAACACCCACTGTATGGTCACGGGGTGTGTAAGTGGCCAGGGTGTGAAACGGTGTGCGATGACTTCTCTTCATTCCTCAAGTAAGTAATTGCACATACCTTCTAAAAAAGGAATCACTTTTTTCTTTTATAAAATAATGGGAATTCCTTACTGAATAATTTATTCAGCTCTTCTTACATTACATTAATGTCCAAATTGTTTCTTTGGTTTATTTTTGCACTTGATTTCTTTTGTGGATTGGATTGGGTGGAGGGAGATAAGCGAATAAGGGTTGATTTTTGTGCCCTGTGCTTTATATGCATTTAATGCTCTTTTGTGTTTTATGGTTGACTTGAAACTAATTCTTTCCACTTCTACTTTTACATTTGCTCTGTCTTCCTTCAAGTAAAATCAAATCCCCTCTCTCTCTCTCTCTCTCTCTTCATTGACTCAACATCACTTTCTCTCAATCACTACGAGGAGGAGAGATGTACAGTTTGAGAACTTTTCTAATTATTTTCATCCGATTTTAATGGAATTTCCACACGAGGAGTGATGAATATCTTTGTTTTAGAGTGGAGTAGTAGTGGTGGTGGTAGTTTAGTTCATGGTGTATGTTTGTATACTGATTGATGAGCCTTCTTCTTGACGCCCTTCCTTAATTTATGGGAGGTCTATTCATTCATGTCCCAAAAAGTGTGTTTTTGTAAGAAAAGGTGAAATAGTTGAGCAAGTAAAAAATAAATGTGTGCTTTGTCTTTCTTTCTTTGCAGGCATCTGAATACAGAGCACACGTTGGATGACAGATCCACGGCACAAGCAAGAGTTCAAATGCAAGTGGTCTCACAATTAGAGTCACAATTAGCCAAAGAAAGAGATAGGCTACAAGCCATGATGCAGCATCTTCATATGAATAAGCAACAAAATTTAAATAATAATTCCCTGGCTACCCCCGGAGGGATGTGTCCCGACTCTCCCAAGAATCCTTCCTCCCTTCCAAATGAACACGTAAGAAATATATAATTATGAAATGCAGATGCTTAATTTGATAGTGTAACACAATAATTAATTGTAAAACATTAATGATCTTTCTTTGGTCACAGAGTCAAAGCTGTCAGAACGTCAATAATGGAAACAATCTCATTTGTGGTGGTGGTCCTATTCAACCTGGAAATGGGTCGATGGGGAAATTATCCCTCAATCCAAATATGCTTATTCCTGGATTGTCACCTACCGGGTTAGCCGCCGCTGCTGCAGCCGCTGCAGTGGCAAGTGGTAGATCTCCAGGAATGCTCCAACCTCCCAACCCCAACATGACGGTCGCAATACGACGTCGTGTTAGTGATAAAGCGTCTCTTCCGCTTTCTGGAGGTGAGAATTAAATCAATCTGTCTGTCATGCAGGCCCATTCACTCATTCACTCGTGTCTAAATAATTAATAATGCATGCTGATGATGTGACTTGTCATGTCTTTTCCCGTGTATTCATTCTTCTTGGAGTGTTATTGAGTATTACTGGCAAATAATGCACATTTTCTATGCTTTTTGCACATTTGTGTGGCCAACTACCTCTGATTGGTCTTTTACCCTGTTCAATTTTCTATTTTAATGCTGCTGACTGTCTATTAGGCCTTCCGTATTTGCTGGAGAGAGCAGGTATGCATTACAAATTTCTTTATTTCTTGGAGTAGATTTATGTATTCGCAGAGTTATTACATAAATAGCAATGGGGAAAAAAGCTTTATTACTTAATTAATTATCAACTAATTAATTATTTGCAGGACTAGATGTCCAGCAAGGTGAGGTTTCCCCTTATTCATTCTTCTTCAGTATTACTGTACTTTCACAATCCAATCTACATAGTCTCATATTATTATACTACTACTTGCCTTGCAGTACATTGCATGGAATGAGGTTGACGTGATGGTTTTGGTTTGATGGGCGGTGTGGTGTGGTTGTTTGGCAGACTAAAACTAAACTTGAGATTACTTTTACTCTAATGGAGGAGATCGACTTTGTTGCAGAACAAGTTTTGAAGCTGGTACACATTTTATGTGCCATAAATTCCGCATGTTTCTGTTTCATTCTAAAGTAATTAGCCGTAATTAACTAATCGTAAGACAAGAGTTGGAGTGAGCAGTAAAATAAAGGTGCAAGATGAAATCAGATTTGTAATGCTTGTGCCCAGAGCGTTGCTTCTTCTTCTTCTTCCTTCATCCTGCATTATATTTTCTTCTTGGAGAGAACAATATAGGGAGCAAATAGTAGAATCCGAGTTGAGTTGAGTGGTGTTTGGGCAAAAAGATGAAGGGTTGATATGAGAGAACGTAAAGTAAAGTAAAGCAGGAGATGATATGGTGAGGGTGGTTTGGTTTGGTTGGTATTATTACGAGCTGATTTCTTGGCAAGAAACAAGATGGTTTTCGTTGGAAAACATAATTGAGGGAGATTTTCGACACAGGTATAATGCATAGTTAGTACTGCTACCACTTTCTTGGTTGATGGCAAACAAAGTCTTAGAGAAGAAGATACGTCAGCATCATCTGGAACTCTATCTATACAATGCCTGCTTGGCGGCGGTTGTTAATTACATCTGATGTGTGGAAGTCCTCAAAGTTTAATGACTTCATCAAGATCTGAAACTCTGGAGTGTCCAGACTGTCATTAAGGCAAATGAAAGATACCCCCACTCCACCACGAGGCAGAGAACTTAAAGAAATTAGAACAAATTATGCAATTCAGGTATTGCCTCCTCTTCCTCATGCCTGCCTGCTGTTCATGGCTCAAACTAAGAGTTTCATCCACCTCAACATCAGTAACAGCAGTTATGTATGTATATAGTAAAGACAAGAAGAAGAAGAGTTGAATCAAGTTGGTTGATCGCTATGTTCGTTCTGTTCTGCTGTCTTCTCGCCAACAGCCTTCACCGCAGTTTCTTCGTGTAATGAAATTTTCCTTCATCAACACCACCACCACCACCATCACCACTGCTTTCTCCTTCCGCTACGTCTTCTACCTTCTTCTTGCAAAGTGTGGCGTGGGTTCCCTTTTACGAGCATTGTTTCATGGTTTCATCATGCAGAGTCCGAATAATGATCTCATACATACGAGACACACACACACCATCCTGCTTGCCAGCCCTCTCTGCTGCTGTAATGGTGGTGCTTATTCAGCTAATAATATCAATTCTTGCACCCTTCAGCCTCTTCCCCAAGAAGAAAGAAAACCACAACTGCACCTTGGGTCTCATCACATCTTGTACAAAATGAGGGGTATTAGCACTTGTGAGCTCCTTCTTGTGATGTTTGGGAATTCCGGTGGCATAAAAGCCAAGAGTAGAGCATTCATCGTCTCTCAAATCTCATCGTGACTGATTTTATGTTTCATCTTCTGCAATCAGTTTTTGTCTGTGAGGAAATTCCAGAGCATTTGAGCTAAACATGGTGGTGCGTAAATGTGTGGCAATATAACAAAAGGGGAAGGGTGGATAGTGGTGGTTGGTGGTGTGGTGGTAGGAAAGGAGAAAGACTGATTTTTAAAAAATATAAAAAAAAACCCAATAAGACTAGATATTTAGAGGCTGGTGAGCATATTTACAACCCATTTTGTAGTCTGTGCCCATCCATAGGAGAAGAATGATCGAGATTTCTAATGTGGAAATCTGCGAACCATGAATGTGAATTCTTTAACGAGCTTTTTTTGAGGATTCTTAACCATAATGGACTTGTAATGCTGTCATTTTCTGGGAGAAAATCCGCAGAAAAATGCCTAGGATTTGAGCTAATGGCTCGACCGTGGCGCTTGCAAATAATTTACTCGTGATGTTTGATGCATAAAAATCTCTTATTATCTTCAATCCTACTTGCCTCCTCTTCAATTACGCTGCTATCTTACTGCCTCAAAATATACGTGGTGGTGGTGGTGGTGTGGGTTTTGGGTAGCTTTCTCCCCTTCATTGCTTTCTCTTCAATGCACAAAGTACTCCAAAATAAAACCGACGATGAGGGACTCCCATGATGATCAACCTGATTTTACACCAGCACTTAACCGTTTATATACACGATGATAATATTTCTCATCCGTTCTTCTTGTGCTCTTCTTCTTGTGCTGTATATTTACATAATACTAAAAGTGTGCACATATGCCTACCTTCTTCTATGCTCAATGTGATATTTTCTAAGCTCATTCCAATTTGTTCTCCAATAATGGCAAGACGATTGTGTATACAATGCACACCAATTTCTTATCAAGACTAATAATTACCATTCACAGAAATGCTCGTATTTGCAGAGATCCAAAGAAATCGGGAGTTTTACAAAAACGCTGACGTTCGACCTCCTTTCACTTACGCATCTCTCATCCGACAGGTAAATTAATTAGTTAATAATGTTAAAAATCGTAAGTAATGTTTTTAATTGAATATCTCCTCATTAATTTGTATCATATTTGCAACAGGCAATCATTGAGTCGCCCGACAAACAACTTACACTGAACGAGATTTACAACTGGTTTCAAAATACGTTTTGCTACTTCCGGAGAAACGGTAAGAATCCAATTGTTTTAACAATTCATTAAATAGGCGGTCATACACAATTATCTCATTTATCCCAACTTCACAAAAATTTATTAACCTAATTATCTTCTTTTTTTTCAGCTGCGACATGGAAGGTAAACATAGGTTATAAGGTTAGTCAAGAAGTTGATGAGCAGATGGGAGGATCGGGTGGGGGAAGTTGCGGATGATGATGATAAGCATGGGCGGTTGAGTGGGTGGGTGTGTGTTGGGGATGAACATGCAGCCACCACACCAGACCAGAAAAGTATTAGCTAGCTCTGTGTGCGTGGCTGGCTGGCTAGCACAGGAAATAGGTATAAAAGAGATGAAATGAAGAAAATGGTGATGCATTGTATTGTAAATTGATAGACACACTTATTTGAAGAGTTCAGAATTATTCAGACTGCTATGTATTACTATTCTTATTTTTATTATTAGGCAAGGATAATACATATTCATTGTGTTAGTAGAGAAAGAGGGTGAAAGAAAAGTTGGTTGGTTGGAGAGGGAATTGAAAGAGAAAGAAGAATATTATTGCAAAGGAGAAAATTAATGTAGTTGATATGTTAATCAAGTAAAAGTCTGGCTAAGAGAAATAGGTAGGTATTGGTAGGGAAATAAAACCGAAAGGGGAAAAAATGGCAAAAAAGCAGGTGTGATTAATTCTGCACGTATGTATATTAAATGTATATGTAGTCATCCTCTCCAGGTTGGTTGGTATTTGTGGTGCGGTGCGGGATGCGGTAGGTAGGTTCGGTGATGATGATGATGATCATGCAATGTAAAAAAGACGGATTGTTTGCTTTGGCTTGACTGCTGCTTAAGATTAAGAAGGGAGAGTCTTAGACAATATTGACACTGTGAATGTGTAAACACCTGACACTGTTTACTCAAAAATGCAACCAATATATATGCAAATGTCTCTGAATAATGGAACGCTCTCGCAGATCCCAGCATACATAGTAGCAGCAGCAGCATCAGGTTTTATCTAACAAAGTTTTTGTTACGTCTTCTCGGATGGATTCCAAGACGGACCAGACCAGACTAGCAGAAGTCGTTTTTAATATTTATCGAGATCTCCTTTGTTATTCCTACTTCTCTTTCAATTCTCTCCTACTTCCAGTTGGTTGAAAAGCTCTGTTGTGTGTATAATGGAGATACTTACTTACCAACATTCATTCAGATGAGTGAAAGTGAGTAAGTAAGTAAGAATGGATAGAAAAGTATAAGTAAGGGTGGATGGGTTCTGTTCCCTTCGCAGTCAGTAAACCAAACCAACGAAGCAAACTAACTTATTCTTCTTCTTCTAATATGGTTGTGTGAGGATGATGTGATGTTGGTGGTGGAGGAGCATCTCATCATTGCCTTGCTTTCACAAAAGAGCTGCTTCCGCCACACACGCCCTCAAAACACTCTTCTCGGCCACTTAGATGAGGAGGAGTACTTAGGCGGAGAAGAGGAAGGAATAAAGTCAAGGTGTATAATAATGAAATCCAACTCAATTCAATCCTCTACTGTTGCATGCGATACATTAACATATGACTTGTGTTACATTACCTTAGTCTAACTTGCTTGCCATCCATCCAACAACTTTCTCCAGGAAAAAAAGTTCTCCAGATGAAAAATATGGATAAACTCCTCCCAAACAATAATAATATTCATGGGCTCGTTAACTGACTGACTGACGATATCACGGTTCGTCTAGTTTTATGGGCGCCTGAAAAAAAGAAAGAAGTTTGTGCATGATGCCGTAGATAGAGTTCGCTAGAGTGGCTGGGACATGGTGGAGAGAAAGTCCCATGCAGAGAAAGTAGTTTAAGTGACGGTGTAGCTATACTAGATTAATTAGACAATAATAAGGCTGTTTGTATTATTGAGCATAAAAAACATTAGAACATTGCATCGCTATAGTAAACTGCTTCGGGCTCACAATTTTGATGATGATGATGATGGGAAACTTTTAAGCAAGTTTTCCAGAAAAATTAGTACTGTGCGTTTTTGTAAATTTTAAATGACTCCGGTTATATTCTCGGGGGGTTTTGATAGTAGTAGTGGCTGGCTACATTGCACAGCCAAGTGCACTTATTTTTTGAAATGGGCTTGTTTATTATTAGTACAATTATTATTATTATCAATTATTATTTATTATTATTAATTTACATATTATTAAGTCGTATTAAATTTAAATTGTAGTTAGTTGTGTTAAACTTGCGACTTTTGAAGTGTTATTGACTGTGACGACACGCGTTTGTTGTACACGAATTAACGAAAGGGTGTGTTTTTGCTTGTATTTATCATCCGCAAGGGATGATGATATTAGCGTTGGGGGTACTATTACGTATTTTTGCGAGAAAAAGCAGAAGAATAAGAAGAACGAGTCCATTTTTGCTAGGCTGATGTTTTATTTTGCATTGCTTATTGGGTGTGTCTTATTTTGTATAGAATGCAGTGCGACACAACCTGTCGCTACACAAATGTTTCATGCGAGTGGAGAACGTGAAAGGTGCAGTTTGGACAGTGGATGAGGTGGAATTTTACAAGAGACGCCCTCAGCGTTGCAGTACAGGGTACGTGCGGCTAAATTGGCCGCTCCCCTTACACAGTCAAACACTACTGACCCCCTCTTCCTCTTAATAATAATATAATAATAATATTTATTATTATTATCAACTCTTTTTTACAAATATCGCTTATTCACTCTTCTTAAAGTCTGTCTTTTTCTCTCTGCCTCTATCTTCTGCCTCCACTAAAATTCATTCACTTAATTGTGGCACTCGTCTCTCTCTACTCGTTCGTTCGTTCGTTGTTCCTCTCTCTCTCTCTTTTTATATATTTGTGTATATTTAAAATATAACTTTTTACATCTACTTTTACTCATCTCATCTCATCTTTACTCTCTCCGCTTGTTGCTCAACTTTCACTTTTCTCCAAGAAAACTCTCCTCAAGTTGCTGTCCAAGTTCATTAAAATTCTTAAATTTATCGCTACCCACCACTTTCTTCTGGTTTCTGGCTTCTTTTTCTTCGTGAAGAAGAAGTTGCCAACAAACAAGAACCTGCGGACTATACAGCATCTCGATGGAATACTATTATGTGTATGAAAGAGTTTTCGGGAAAAGTGAAAGTTATGAAAATACGCTTGTCGCATTTAGGACTTTGCATGGAGTCCGTTTACAGTCTTGTATATCAATGAATGGGTACTCTTCAGAATTGGTCTGTACGGCGCTGGCTGGTCTGTGGTATATGACCGACCTCATGGTGGAGTGTAAGTAAGTTGACAACAACAAAGGTAGAAAGAACAGGAATGAAAAGCAAGGTTCTGAATTTATCTCTAAAAATTTATATATCTCTTTTCCATCATCCCTTCTGTATTGTATATTATCTATCTATATTTTGAAATAAGTGTTCATCATCAGAAATAGTAAAGGAATCTCTCTATACCTATTATCATTATTAGCACATGCAATGCAGCAACGAAACCTTACAAAAAATTGTGATTGTTGTCACCCTTTTTTCTTTTCTTCTTGATCTTTTTCTACTTCTTTGGTGGTGTGTGTACACAGAATGCGATCCGCACCAATCTCTCTCTACACAAGTGTTTTGTGCGATATGAAGATGACTTTGGATCTTTCTGGATGGTGGATGATGCGGAATTCGTCAAACGTCGACATCTATCCCGTGGTCGACCAAGGAAGTATGATCCCACGCCGTCACCCTCTCCATCAGCATCCCACCATCCACACGCACAGTAAGACTCTCGGTCACACATTCTCACATTTAAAAAAAAAATCTGCGTTTAAAAAAAGAGAAGTTACTTTTACTACGGTGAAAGAAATTTTAGTCGATTCCTTTCCTTTTTCCTTTCTTCCTTCTTTTTCCATTATGATATCGTCATTGTTTTTATTGTATGCTATATCAATAATAATGCAGGAGACAAATTACGAATTAGTTAGTTACGAATTAATATAAATTCAACAAACCGGAATTATATAGGGAATTGATAAGGAATTTATTTATATCGTTTATGATTGATTATCTATCATACTTGTTAGGCTTATTTTCTCGTGGTATTAAACGCATAATCCATCTAATAACCATCATCCACCCTTATGTATTTGCAGCAGCCGTAGATTTTTCAGGATTTCCATAAAAATAAAACTTTCACCCAACTCGTGGTATAACATGGCGTCGCCGTTTTCACAGCCAGGTTGAGATTGCCCATATAATAATTGTTTTTGAATCTCTTTTTGTCTTTTTGACGTCTTTTTCACTCTTTTTGATATTGTCCAGTCCATTTTCTTCCTCTCTAATATCCTCCGCATGCTCGACATGAACCCAAGAGATCATTCTTTTTGCTATATCTCTCTTTTTCAAGTCTTATATTTATTGTCTCTTTTATCTTAATCACAAAAAAGTGCACTTGTACTGGTCACTGCGATTTTGAACCACGCCAAGGACGGACACCACAGGTATCACCATGATCTCTTGGGCTCTCTTGTCACCGTATTGACTAATTTCCCCTGAAACGTCTCTCTAACATGTACTTATCTATAAAAAATGCATAATTATAATTTTAAATACATGATTTTGTAAGAAAGAGAGTTTGACGTGGGAAAAAAGTCATTTTTTTTGCTTGAATATTTCGCACGTGATTTTAAATCTTCTTATTCCACTCGGAGCCTATTTTGAAAATATCTCAATGTATTAAGTATTTTGACTGCATTATTTCCTTCCTTATTCCATTCAGCATATTTAATAATAATAATAATATTTATTCGTAGTGATTTTGACCATTATGAATGAATGCGACGGCTGTTTTTTCTCTCTGTCTCTCTTTTTATCCTTCTCTACTTCTACTTATTATAGAAATAATTAATAATAATATTTTTCACCTACTCGCTTCTTTTTTCCTTCTGAAATTTTTGTAATTGTCCTTTTTACGTGTTTTTTAATCTCGCAATTTTTAATCTCTCTTCTCGTTCGTAATGTACAACATTGCACACACTATTTCCACAAAATATACACAATCACCACAACAATCAATACATTTTGCTACTACACACAAAACAAGCTTATATATTCCAATTTGTGATGTGCACTCAATGAAATATGACTTTATAGGGGAATGCAATCCAAGAGCCCTACTTTAACGCAGAGTCCTACAACCTTGTATGGAGATGCTATCAATGCGAGTTTGCAAGTAAGCGAAAAACTCTCAACTTTTCTACTCTTCGTAATTGTCGTGGACTTTCTTTTACTCGAAATGTGTTTTATTTGTTATCACAATGGCTTTATTTCAGGCCGCATTAGCTGATAGTAACATGCCCTACATGGGATCTCTGAATAGAAGTGTGAGTCCTGACGACGCCCCCATGTCCCCGCCAGACTCGAGGTATGTATGGAAGGTCAACTCGTCTCATCCGTCCTAAAATTGCACAAATTGTAAATTATTATTATTTTATTTAGATCTTTACGAGGGAGTCCAACCGGAATTAAACGGGAGAGTACAAGTCCCTTAACGAACGGTATTCATCATCACAGTCATAGTCATAGTCAGCACATGAAGCAGATGAAGCGAGAAATAGAGATGGCAGAATATGGTGGGCATTACAGTGGATGTTCGGAT